>CAJFCP010025878.1:67195-86257 GCA_904066005.1 Synergus itoensis | reverse complement strand
TGATGCCGTGGGCAGTTGGACGAGAGTACAAGTGCCAACACAAGCAGCGAGTACAAAAGGAAGGCGTCGCTATTATCTTCACTGAGCATTAAATTTAACATTATATGACCTCATGTTGTACTCTTCTTCCTAAGTTATAAACTCCTTCCTTCGAGACGTTTCACACTCACCCGGGGGTTTATATTTGTTTGCATCGTGTGAATATCAATATTTGATTAAGAAAAATCCATCTATGATGCCGTGGGCAGTTGGACGAGAGTACAAGTGCCAACACAAGCAGCGAGTACAAAAGGAAGGCGTCGCTATTATCTTCACTGAGCATTAAATTTAACATTATATGACCTCATGTTGTACTCTTCTTCCTAAGTTATAAACTCCTTCCTTCGAGACGTTTCACACTCACCCGGGGGTTTATATTTGTTTGCATCGTGTGAATATCAATATTTGATTAAGAAAAATCCATCTATGAAAAATATATCTGTGAAAAATATATAAACTATGAAAAAGTATAAACTATGAATAAATATAAAGCTTCTGCATCAAAATAGAATAGAGAAGAAAGAACTAAGCTCTGCTTAAAAAAATTCCTTGAATATGATAAAAAAATCTATTCTATAAAGTTCCTTATTGTGATGTGTTGATTTTTAACAGTGCTATTTTTGCTGACATAATGTTTCATATCTCAGGAATTCTGGTTATCAGATAAGCTTGCGCTACCAAAGCTTTTAATGGGTGCAGAGACTGTAGAAAACTGAAATAAGCTCAGAAGCAAAAGCAGTCTTCTATGTTTCATATATTAAATCAACGTGGATTGTTGTGCATAAAAGGGATAAAATGTAGTGAAAAGAGGACACTTTGAACACGAATTTTGAAGAACTACAGACGAATCACATTTTCTTTAAGAACGTTATGTTGAAAGTTGTTCAAGTTGATTTCTCTTAGCTGCAATTTTCATAAATTTACAACTTGATTAACAAAGAGACATAAAGTACAGAAGGAATAAAATGATTTCGCCAAAGTATATCAAATACATTTAAAAACCTTCAATTAGAGTTCCTCTTTCACATCTCAACTCGAAATCCTTTTCCAAGGTTCCCCTGTGGACTGATAAAAGAACTGGACAGGAAAAATAGTCTCTCGGGTATTCGAATCCCGCTCTTTAACGGGAAACGACTCGTCCTTGTTACTACCTTAAGAAAACAGAGGACGAGGGAATAAGGAAGATGGACGTTGAAAGGAAAAACGGGAGAGATGGGAGTATGGTCTAGATTGAGGATCTTCTTGAATCTTCTTCACTATAAATATATGTATACCTGGGAATAGTCACACCTGTCCTCGTTTTCAATTAATCCAGAATATTGATGCCAGGAGCGTCAGCAGGCTGTAAATGGAAAAAGATAAACACGACGTAGAAAATGGAGTTTTTTGCTATATAGTCGAATCGAAAAAGGGAGTAAGGGACTGTTAGAAACGAGGAGAAGCCCTATTTACTGCTTGTCTAAGATGTTGTAATTTGATTGGAATGTCAGTAATCTCTTCGAACCCCAAGAACCTTATTGGATACCTAATACCTTATTGAACTTCGCTACTCAGGGGAGCATTAACTTTAAGCTGCTCAACTTGAAGATGGTCGCGAAAGAAGGTAGTTGACCTAGCTTTGGAAACCACTTTGTCTTTGCTATGATTTCTGTTGGAAAGACACTTCACGACCCTTTGAGAATTATTAGATTAATTAGCATTGTTTTACATTTGATGGAAAAGCAGGAAAAGTACTACTTGACTACTCCATTGTTCCATAATATCCATTGTTTTGTAATTTAATAATTAAAGTAACTTTGAGGACAAATAGGAATATTTTTACACATGAGGGACTTAAAGTTAGGAAATTGCTACAGTTTGGGAGGCACACAAGCTCCTTGAGGCTCTCGACCAGACCTGCATAATTTAGCTGCAATTAAGTGAGAGGACCCTTCACCCGCGCACTAATCGTTTGAATCAACTGGACTGGCAAAAAGCATCGACTGCTGGCTCAGCCCTACGCTGAGCAAAACACCGGATCCTTCTTCTCGATGGCTGAACACAGTTCTACATACTAATCATTCGACATTCCAGAAATCTTCTATCCTTATGATAATTAATTAGATTAGATATGACCTTAAAGAAAAAAAAAAGAAGAAAATATACATGGGAAAGATTTAACAAGATTCTATCGTTGCTTTCAGATATCAATTGTTATTAAACAAAAATGAATGGCTGAATGTAAAAAGTGGATAAAAATATTTCGATCCGCTTTTTGCTCTGAGAATTCATTTTGTCCCGTTTTTACTCTAAAGAATATATTTCTCTCTCTTTTGTTTTCCCTTCCTTGCTTTTTACTCGTTTTCTTTCATTATTATTATACTTTTGCGATTTTTCATTAAAATGGTAAAGACAAAAAATGTTCCTTCCATGGTTTTCCTCTCGTCGGACATCGACTGATCTGTATAATACGAGATTTCTCTCGTAGGTCTCGGTTAGTTTCCCATGAGATGAAGAAACCAGCACACAACTACCGCAACTCTTTTCTTTACAATCTTTTATTCCTTTATCTACTTTTTCTTTCATCTCTCTTTGAAGAAGAAGGAATATATTGAATGCTGTATCTCGCCATATAATTTTCTGTCATTCTTTAACGGAGTTCGCTGTACCAAGCGAAAAATTTCTCTCGGAAGAGAGATTTCTCTCGTTTTTCCAAAGAATCTCAGTTTAACAGATTTTAAAACACAAAGTTAATTAAATTATCTAAAAAAATGCGTATGTATTTTGTAAAAAAAAGTTATTAGTCGCTTTCTTTGACAAGATTAAAAATGAGAATGCATTACTGCAAGTTATTAGAAAAGTTGAAAGATACTGTTGAATTCTGTGCTCTCTTCTACCTTTCTTTGAAATCTTTTACTTACGAGGCTGACTCGACTGTAACTTATACTTGGAGACGGATTCTGGCTCTAGGTAGACTCATCTTTGGACAAAAAGGAAAAAACATCGAAAGCGAAGAGTGAAATCTTCTCTTCGTGAACGTTCTTTCTTCTTCGTGGCGTAATCGTAATAACTACCCTTTTCCTGTGGTTCTACGAGCACAGTTCACTCCACGTAAACACCTACATAAATTTTGGAACGACCCTCTTCCGTTCCCCGTTAGGTTACGATCCTAACCATCCGTATACGAACCACCACCGTCAACTATTATCTATCTACTCCCACATCTCCCATCATATATGGAACGGTTGTTACTTTTCCACTATGCTTTAGTGGAAGAAAACAACCGATTTTCCACTCAAGTCAATTTTGCGATGCTCGTTACACAGTTTCCTGAAATGTTTCTTTTTAGTTCAAGTGCTTCCAAATCGAGTTCCAAATCCTCAAGTCAAATGTCCTATAAAAGCTCCTAAAGTGAAAAACTATCAGGGAGAAATTTTGAAAAACAAGAGGAAAATAAGATCATTTTCATTTTCAAATCAACAGAATTTTATAAAATTTCTGAAATTAAAATTTGTCGACACTAGAAAATTCCAGACAGAAAATTGACGACAATATAAAATTCCCGACCCTGTAAAATATTTCAAATAAATAATAAAATAAAATAAAAAATATTTCAAAACTCTGTGTTATATTTAGTACGATGCTTAGATGCTTTTTTTTATCGAATGAAACGTTGGCGAATATTTTTAAACTTTCCTTTTTCTTCAGAGTGTTTTAGAGGAAAAAAATAGAAAAAACGCTGAGACAAGACATTCTGAGACGATGTGACTGACAGGCTTTATGGGTATCCCATTTTGTCCGCCAAGATACCATGTCATGGTATCCAATGTGTGTTTGATTTAACAGCCTGAGAGTTCGACGATGTACCATAATATATGGCAATATCGGGCACCAATTCGTTGAGAATGTATATGAAAGTGTATAAAACATCGTCAAACCTCATGGTTCAAAATAGTGCATGCGTATGTAGTAATGCATGTCCAATGTCGCAGTGTCAAAAATTCTGGAGTCATCACTCACTTGCTAAATTTACCATCAAAATAGATTTTCTAAAGAAAATGTCATTCTGAGATCATTAGCTTTCCAAAATCCATTAAAGAAATATTTTTAGAAAGCACTGTCTTTTTCAACACAAAGGGTTTTTATCAAATTACTTCAAATATCTTAATCCATAATAAGTATAATCCACTATAAAATAGACTATAAAATGGATTCTATATAAAATTAAGGGAGCGATATTCAAGCTATTCTAAGTAATATCTTCTATTTCGTGTATTTTGATATCAAACACATATATTGTGCATGCAGGCAACGTCTTAAACTTTGAATAAAGCATGACTAATCCGGCTTTATTCAAAGTTAGTATTGGTTCAAGAGATTATACTTCTCATTCTAGAGCCCAAGTTTCTGTATAATCTTTCCCATAAGAAATATGGACTCTTAAAATATAAAAATACGTATTGTTAAAGTTTATTTTATTACTACACGTTGAAATTAAGTATATTATCTTTCGATTAAAAGCAGAAGGATGTTCCGATTGAAATAGAATTACTGATTATAAGGAAAAGGTAAAGATTATGTGAGCCTGACACAACAAAAATATGGGGAACTAATGATGCTGAATAAAGAGGATTATAATGCATCTTTTTTTCACTTTTTATGATCATAAAGAATTTTTAGAACTTTTTCTAAAGCATGTGTCGTTCCCGATTTATTGATAGTGATCAATAGTATCTGTGTATAGAAAAGCAACATCCGTTACTAATGGAAAATCCCTTCGAACGTCCCCTAGTGTCGTCACGTGCGTGAAAATAATAGAACGCCCTTTTCATGAGTTGAAAGGCGTTACTTTCGAATTTTTTACGTTAAATAAGTGTTTTCACTGTCGAGAGTTTGTCATCTTAATATAATCTGCATATTTTATGAGATTTAAGGCAATAATTATTATACAGGGTGTCTACTAAATTTTGTCCGTGAAATTCTCGGACAATTTCCGCATTTTTCCCGCTTATAAATATAAGGTCCCTTTTACCATAGAATAATGTGAAAAGGTAATCTTTTTAAATAAAAATAGGTGAGAAATAGGTTTCAAAAGAGTTTCAGAATTTTCGTAATATTTCAAGGGATTTTTAATCAGGAATTTAAAGGGATTTTAAGAGATTTCAAATGATTTTGAAGAATTTCAAGGAGTTTTTAAAGAACTCAAAACAGTTTCAGGATTTTCACAAGATTTTAAGAAATTTTTAAGTGGTTTTAAGTGATTTAAAAAAATCTAAAGGATTTGCACCTATGCATAAGTGCCTTAGATCGAAAATTAATCCGGTATAAGTATATTTCATAATTAAATTTCGCTTAAACTCCCGCACAGTAGACATTTCAGACACTCTAATTAATTAATAAAAAACTTGGAATGCTTTCAAAATGATTTCTGTCATAACATCTCTTACAAATATGAGAGACTACAATAATAATGTTAATTACGTTAATTATAATGTAATGTCTCAATGTTAATTACAAGTCAATTAACAAAAGGCTCTTTGTCAATAGCCATTGTCACTTGGTTCGCAAATTAGGAGTAGGTATCATTGATATCTGCTATACAAGCTAGTAAACCCCAAATCCCTAAACACATTCTAGGCATCTAGACCAGATTGAGTTTCCGAATTCATCTGATTTAGGTATGACGATCGACGTCGGATTCAAATGTGGATTTGAGTCCTGAGTGTATCTATGCATCTCAGTTGCATCCTGCCTGCAACTCGGCGATTATAGCGAGTCATTAGCTGTCCTGTTAAAGCGAGCGACTCCCGACTTCAACCGAGTCTTGTCGAAAGAAACCGAAACACTCCGAGCCGGCTCGTGCGAGAGACTCTCGTGGTTTTCAATGGTTCAGTACCGAGCCGCCACGGGTTAGGACTCGACGTGGTTCATTTCTATGGGGGAATTTCGTTCGATCTTGTACTATGCTCCTTTCACAGGATCCTACTACCTATGAATGAAATCGCGCTCAGTGACACCCATAATTTCATCTTCCTGTGCCATTTTCACCCCATATTCATTTTTCAAATTTCTACGTTTAGATGATCTCTCTTTTAAAAAATCGATGTATCAAATCGTTTATCTAGGAGTCTATAAAAAATGTAGTAAATAAATATTAAATAGGTATTACGTATATATGAGAGAATTTATATAAATTTGTGGTAATTAGGGTTGGTGTTTCATATGTTTATAAATGTTTGCAAATTGTGCAATTGTGTGGACTCGTGTGGTCAAGACAAACGAGGGTTAATAATTGAGTTGACTGGTTTAATCCAAACGTGATAATTGAGTGAAATCAAGATTTGGCTGAGTGCCTGAATAAAGGATTTGAACACAAAAAGGAACCACTGTTTTTTTTTTGTAATAGAGCTAATGACAGTCTGACCAACAACTTCCATATCTACTGAAATTCAGACTCATGCATTACGCTTTATATTTTTCCAATTATCTTCTGGGGAAATTGAAGTAGTAAACACGTGGTGATGTGGAAGGATAATTCACCGGGGATCAATAGACGGAAGGAAGTTAAACTATTCGAATGGTTATGCCAAATTAGCTAACCGAGATTCTCTAATCAGAAATGATTAAATTTCATGATCAATTTCAAAGAAATTGTTTAAATAATTGTCAAAGAAATAGTTAAACGAATGGTGGAGGAAGATAGAACAAGAGCTAAATTGACCCTGTAATTACAATACCACCATCGATTGAAAAAACCCAGTTCCACCCACTAATTGAATTTCCTGCCTCGGAAATGTGAATCGAAAAGACTAAACGGAGCAATCAGGAATTCGATGCGAAAAAAAAATCAGAAAAGATTTATGAACTGGAATTTCAGAGAGGCAGTGGTTCCTCGCTTGGTCGATGGTGTTAAGGGTGGTTTTAATTTTGCGGATAACGAGATTGAACGCGCCACTTGTGCTTCGATCCACTTATTTCACCAGAAGAGAGGATATAATGAAGGGAAGGTGAAAATATCAAGCTGGAATTATAGTGAATCGTCTCGTGTCGAATTTCGAGTTTCCATACTCCCTTGGAGAGCCTAAAAAGTGCGATGCTGCAGTAATTAGTGCAGGATTACAAGGACCATGAAGGATCGAAGTTAAGGGTTGCAAGAGGGTGGCTTTGTGCCTTTGGAGAGCGCGTGTCATTTCGTGGATACGTCGATGTGCGTGTGTTAAAAAAAAAAATTAAAATGCAGTGGTGCCGGTGGAGTGTCGCGACAATAGTGTCGGTGCTGCTGGAGGTTGCTGCAGTATACTCGCAGGTCGAGATATCTGATCTGGATAAGCCGAGTGAGTTATATTTTGCTTTCCTTATACGTAGTTCCAAACTTTAAAACTTTACTTGGCCAACCCCCTAAATCCCGGTACTTGTGTATTTCCCTGCTAAGTATGATATCCTTATGCGCCTGTACCACGTGAGAAATCCCCCTTCTACTTGTCGAGGAACCATTATCCGTTTGAGCTGAAAGCGAGGCTGAAATTCTCTCTCGAGCCAGGATGCCACAAATTTAATTTGTGGCTAGCTTTTCTCCATAGAAATTCTTAGCGAACCGCGAAGGACTTGAGTTTGCGCCTCGGTTTGCACTGGATTGGGAAGGGTACTTCCGCAAAATGAGGTTTACTGAAAGAGAATTTGCGATGCTGTTTTTAAACGCAGGGTAAAAATTGTTAAACCACCTGTTTAAAAAAAGTAGACAATCTATAATTGCAAGATATTATATTTTAAGGCAAGTAGACTATAAATAAATATCGCTTTTATTAATCACTTCTATTTCTGAGGGAGTCGAATTCTTGTCGTGAATCGATTGCTTGTATTCCCAAAGTTCCTCCTTAGTCAATAACTCTTGCTAACTATCAGTACACGGGAATACGACTCCTTTGGGAATTCTTGCGGTTCCATCGATATTGTAGATTGTAGATAGGAGAAACGTTTTCTTTTCTAAAGAATCTTTTCCCACCTGGAACTATTAGAAGTTTGAATATGCTTCTCATCGATTAATCGTTTCCTGATGAGAGTGAGATTCAATTCCCTTCCCGAATGAGCTCAGGAAGCCAAGCCCCTGCCATAAACCTAATACCCATCTTTTTATAACTCGCCCCTTTGAGGTTCGGGCGAAGCTGAATTTTCACTGAAAGTAGCTTGCGAAAATCTTCTTTTTGCTGGGTATATTGAAATAGATACTTTTGATGGTTCGACTATAATCTTAACTGAATGCATAACCATAAGATGCGACTGACATTTAATCCTATCTGCATGATTTCATATGAATGATGAAACAGAAATGAGACCACTAGAATCATAAACAGATAAACACCACACCTAAATAAAGGATTATCATCCCAGTTTAAAAACAAATTATTCTATGTAGATAAGCGGAACCTATATCTAAATGGAAACAAGGGTCTGATTTATTAGGTACTTATTTAAATAAGTCTAGCTATCGACTTCCAACGAGTGTTTTATTTTTCCGACCCCAGAATAGAGATATCGGATCAGACCTTGGATATTTAGGTAGACCTGGTAGACTTAATATTTCATTAAACTGACAAAATTATTCGAGAGATCTAGATAAAGAGCTTCGTGTGTTAAATAAAAACCTAGCCTGAAATCCCTATTGATTTGCCTCGAGTACAGAGAAGCCTCTCTCTTAAAGGTATCCAGTGACGACTTCACTAAGCCCGTTTAATTAAACCACCAGCTAATCCCTCGTGAAAATTTATGGCCGTTCTATGAAAAAAAGAGAATTTCGCACCGGAGGCGTAACCTATTAAACACGTGTCGTTCGTAATCTTCAATAACACCTCGCTCGCGATGTTAACAAACGCGCTGCGTGAATACTACAAATTCCACACATGATTTCACCTGTAATACGTTTTAGATATATGTCCCTGACTTTAGACATGGAAAATAAGTGGCAAGAAATTTATTAACTCATCTGGGAAAAGGTAGAGTAAAAGGTGCAACAAAAAGTAAATGTATGTTAAAAATATACATGAGTCCTATAAATGAACAAGAAAAAAATATAGATATATATTTTTTGTCTTATAAAAAATAAATGACAAATTACGCACATTTCGTACTCGTTTTTCCCACCCCTTTTTCCACCGTTTTGCAAATTGAGATAAATTCGAATGCCTGAAAACGATTGTAAATCATTCAACGGTGAAAATTTATTATTAATTAACAAATAAACTCAATCTTTTTTGCAGCTATGAATAAATGAGTTTGTAAAAGTTTTTAAGAATTAATGGAATGGTTCTTGTTTAACTATTTAACGCAATATAACTTCAGATACTTTAAACACGCACTTTACGAATGATAAATATATATGTATACATGTAATTGTAGATGAGGAGAAAGCGCCTTAATTATAAATTAAATTCTTCATTAGCAGTTGATAATTGTCGCCATAAATACATATTAATTTGCGAAATAGCACGAAAGCAAGCAATATATGTTCGTATATAATACGGCATTGATGTTTCTGTGCGAGTTGTTCGTTTTTTTCTTACAATTAGAAAGAAATACGAACCAGTCGACGATTAACACGCGATGTATGTACTACGTACCTGCCGACGCGAGCAAACAGGGCTTGAATGCCGAATGTGGTAGAGTTAACTTCTCTGTGAGTTAACCTGTTTTATCCAACCTTTTGTCGCGATGGCACTGGGGCGAGTCTCACCCTAACTTCGACAATTTCACGTTCACCACGAGAGCCAACGGGTAATTAACTTTTTGCGTGCGATTCAAGAGGAGTCACGGAATAACCACCAACCCGACCTAATGGCCATCTCGTTTGTCATTCTCGGAAAGTAAGAGGTAATCGCGTCTTCAAAGAAGAGCTACACGCGAAATTGCCCTCTTTCTATTCCTCTTTATCTCCAAGTTTTAATTCCCCGCTTGTTTCTATTAATTCAATTAAAAAATATATATTTAAATAATAATATTTATTAATCTAAAGTATTTTAGATAGATACAATAAAAGAAAGCAAGTACAAGTTTGGTAATGATACGTAAAAAGAATAATTGACAGTTTTAGTTCATTTAACGCATTAGTTCATTATTTCGCAAGTATGTTTTCGCAAAACACTTCATCATTTTCTAAATGATGATGACATACTAATAACGCAGATATTACCAGAGCACTGTTAATATCAGTAATTACTCGAGACAGTCATATAATCCAATTTATTACAAATCATAACGCACCTTTGGTGACATTATAGCTGTCATTAAAGTGAGAATTTAATAGATATAATTATTATATTTACATCGACATCATTCGCGAAAAATTCATCATAGAAATGTTATGATTTCGATTCGTGGCAAGATTGCGTTTGCAATTACTCAGAATAAATATTTTTTTCACGAGGACAGTGTCAGTCTAAAATTTGTATCCGTCATCCGAACTGAAATCGATTGCAATCCTGTAAAGTGAATTCAGGTAACTTTTTGTTTAATTTTCGTTTCACATAACTTGACTTTCATGCAATTAGTACTATAATTACTGAATTTCAAGACTATTTCCTGCGTTGTATTGGTGTCGAATCTGATATAGCGATTCCGGTTCTGGAACTCTCCCTTAATTCCTGTCATCCCTCTCATTTGTACAACTAACGACTAGTCCAGTGCGGATGCAGTCGAGTTTAGACAATTCGACCGAAAGCGCAATTCTCATGCTAGTGTATGTACATAGCTACATAGCGTTGAAACAATATCCGAAACAGGTTGTAGAATACCTACGTGCCTTAGCTTACCGCAGATTACCCGTAATCCCTCCTCGGGATCGGGTAGCAGTTACATGCTTTCAGCGAGATACAAAACTTCCAATGCCTGAAGCCGGACTTCTCGTTCTCACTTCTCCCCACCCCAAAAGACCCCCCCCCCAAAAACCCCCACCCCCAGATGCCTCTACCCCACATTTCCTACTACCCCAACTCCTTTGTATTTCTCATCGCATCGTGGCTTTGAACGAACGGATTAAACCTCTGTTCTGAAGCTGTACACGATTCGCGGGATAAAGATAGCAAAAGAAGATACATCCCTGAAAAGCTTGGAAAAAAGAAAAAAAAAGAGGAAAAAAATAAAAAGAGAGAAGAAAAAAAGAGAAAAAAGGGTGTAAAAATTGGATTGATAGAAGTGAGAGTGACAGGTAGATTCCTTGAGAGTATAACTGTAAACGATACCAACATGAAACTCTGGATCATTTCTGTTTTTTTTATGATGGCCCTTCTGAGTGTTTTCCCTCCGACCTATTCTCGAGTTTTCCACTTCATATCCCCTTTTCCTGTTATTACAACCCTGCAACTCCCGCCCATTTTCTGATATAGGACTGATTGGCATCCTTGAACATAAAGGCTGAACTGAATCTGGCAACGAGATGAAAGAAGAAAAAAGATCAGAACTAAATCGGAGGGTGTCTGTGCGTACTTTCGAATTAGGTTCTAGGGTTGAGGATCTAATATGACAGGCAACACTTCCCTTTTTCTATAGTCTTTCTGCTTTTTTTCGATTTTTCTTGGAGATTATTTACTTTGAAAGAAAAATGTATGATGTTGAACATATTTTTGTATTGATTGTATTTTAATCTGGGAAAAGCAATCTGAGAAACCTGTTTTTCCAGTATGATGAAACTGATGAGTATTCGAATTTAAAGTATTGATTCTTCCAAGAGAAATCATTTCTTTTTGCCTTTCAGCTCTAAATAGTGAATATATTTTCTATTATAAGTGACAGTTATGAAAACATGAATTTTTTAGAGACTTTTTACAGTCGCAAAGTAATATTAATTTGTTTATTATCAAAATTTGTAATATGCAAATCACACACATCTTGAAAGTCCTCAAAATATTTCTCTTAAAAACTAGCGTCTCAAACAATAAGGATATTTTTCTATTTATAACCAACCGCAAGCCTCAATTCTTCCTTTCAACCATAAAATAATCCAAACTTGGATATTCGAACAGTTCGAAATTGGCTTCATTAAAAGTTGAACGCATTCGAAAGGGGAACTCGGAAGTTTAAATGCCTGGAAGTTTAATTAAATGATAAGTGGATCAAAATGTTCATTAGAGTAGTCTATAAAAAAACATATTATTTTTTCAAGTATTTTTTCCACTCACGCTTCTCAAGTTTATTATAAAAATAATTTTTTCTTTTGAATAAATATTTAAGTAATGGTGAATGATTACGTCATGATTAACTTTTAATCATGTTCATCATTTGTGTTCATAATTTGTAGTCTAAGTTTGAAAGCCTACTATTATTTCATTCCTCATACGTAATGAGAAAGACATCAAAGGTCTACAAAAAAGTCTTTCAACTCGATTCGTTCCAGGATAAAATAAAGATTCTCAGTTTCCGGAATGACGCCATATAAAATAACTCTGAAACTATTATATAAACTCGCACACTATTCTGATAGTCATGAATTATTTCAAGGTAATGATGCACGATTTCTATTAGGATAAAATGTGATATAGACGTGATCAGTAGTTTGCGTTAGTGTAATTAATTTTAAGAAATAGTAGGCTATACATATATCTTGTTACTGCTATACATTTTACATACTATTATTCCCTGGCATTATATTCTGCTGCATTATATATTCTGTGGCTCAATAGCATCTCTTCTCACGGGAGAAACAGTCACCTTCGTTAATAGCAACGTCTTATGCACCTGTCATTTGATATGATAGTAGACTCGTGAGACATCACGATATTTAATGCGAAGGCCTTGGCGAATTAGAGAACTGGCAACTGAATATATATCCACAATATTATTTCGCGTTTTATTTATATCATTTCGAGCGTGACGTGAAAATCGAAACCGAGAAAATGTATCAGATTACTATGCTATAATATAAATATATAACAGATTTTTTCATTTCAAAAGTCAAAGCCGGAATCATCTCTGTTCACTTAAAAAAAATATATAGCAAAATTTCCATTCAGAGAGACAACTGTAAAAATCCTTGTCATTTGTAGTACTCTTCACTCTAGAGTAGAGCTTCAATGGGCGCCTCGCGTGATTAACGTAACGAGCTGCGGGGGTTAATTAATTGGACTGCTTCGCGAATATTAATCGCCTCGGGTGCGTTTATGTGGCAAGACGTACCTCAAGATTAGAATCTATACTGGCTCATGAAGTATCTTCCGATCCGCAGTCGCGCGAGGTGAAAGAAAAGGAGAGAGACTTGTTCAGGATAGGGGAAGAGAGAGAGAAAAGAGCATTTGGAGTGTCCGCAGGGAATTCTGGATTCTCGTGGATCGTAAAAGACAGGTAATGAAATCGTAGCTACTGAATTATCACCTGAGAGCTGGTTTTTAACTTATTGTAGAATATAATGGCTATTTATGATAATTTGACTCTGATGCCGGCGCTCTTTGATTAACGCTGGGACAGGTCCTGTCTATCAGACATCAGACGCATCTCTCGGGAGGTCAAATGCAGATTTGTATTGAATTTGACAGCGATGCTTATTTAGTTACGGTCCAAACCTCTGACGGGGGAATCGAACATTGATGAAGAGTCAGTTAAACTTAGTTAGACAGGTTATCACCATCGAAACAGATATTTAATTACATTTTTTATGGTAGATCGAAAGATTGTGTCACATTCATTTTTAGAGAGGAAAGAGTTTTAATATTTACGAGAAAAGGTTTTATACTTTTATATAATCGTAGAAATTTATTAATGTGGATCCTCATGATGTGAAAAAGTTGCTGATGGAACTGAAAAATCTCAGGTGTTAAGTATCTTCTTTACAAAATCAGAAAAATGCCATAAAATCGTTTAAAAATCATTAAAATATCTTGAATACTTTTTAAATTACTGGAAATACCATGATATTGGAAATCTCTTAAATCCCTTAAAATAAATTAAAACTACCAGAAACTTTTTGAAATCCCCTCAAAATTCGTGACAATCTCTTAAAAATTCCCAGAAACTTTTCGAAATTCTTTAAAATTTTATGATAACATTTAAAATCCCTTTATATCTTTTAAAATCCATCAAAATTATTATAAATCTCATCAAATTCCACGAACTCTTTAAAAATTCCATAAATTTTTCAAAACTCAAAAAAATCTCTTGAGCACTCTTAAAATTCCTCAAAATTTCAAAAAATTTAAAATCCCTTAAAATTCTCTAGAATTCTTAACCGGATATAACAAAATGTCTCTAAAATCTCGCATAAATTGCTGTTTCAAACCTGCTTTCTAAATTTGAATCAGCAAAATTCCGATGACTCAGATGAAGAGATGAGTGATTGGCTTTTGAATGACTTGAAGTTCTGAGAAGTAAAAGAAATAATCATGCGCGTAGCGCGCGTGTGTTGCTTTGCTAATTTTATAAATTTTGTGAAGAAAGTGGGAAAATTGTGGAATTCATATGGGATTGGGGTACCAATTTGGATGACAGGAAATTGGCCGTTTGTATTATGAAACACCAGAGCAGCAATTACACGAGTACCCTCGGTGCAGTTTATCTTAGCGAGTATTTGATACTTTGAGCGTTCGCGGCTTGATTCACTGACGCAAAATGGTTTCGTTAATTGCTTACCATTTTGCGCTCGTTTATTGAGCAATTCTTTTTACATGGTTCTCATTTAAATTTTACGATACATCAGTTGCAGACTCTCTTTTAAAAATGGGCATAAAATTCTGAATTGCTCACAGAACATGATTTTCGATTGAATGTTACATGATTTTGAGCGACAAGCGTTTAATTAATCTTCTCATAAAAGCGATCACACTTTTAATGCTTGTGGGTAAGTTATTTTATATTTCAGTTGGTAAAAATATTTTAGTGTAACATCTGATATAAATTGTATTTTTTATTTAATCCAGAACTAAAATTTTCAAGGAAAAGTACATATTTCTAAATTTGCACGTCGAGAATTCCGTTACTTATTTGATGTTAGTCGATAACCTTAAGAGCTCTTTGGTTAATGCTTGACATGATAAATTACTTTCCGATCGAATCTCTTCTCTGAGAGCACAAAGCGAGCAAATGAATTACAATACATGTAGAATCAGGTTACCAGACTATTCGCGAAACACGTTGTAATGCATGTAAAATGTCATGATAAAAATCATGCTCATAATATTTATATTTATTTTTGAAAGCGAATTCTGTCTTACAGAACGTTACATGGTTGAATTACGTGATAATAAATTAGGAGTAGAGTTGGTTATAATTTAGCTATTGCCGCTAAAATCAACTTGCGTAACACTATTAATAAAAGCAATTGATTGAAATAAATGGATGCCGTGAAGCTTTCATATAAAGAGAATGCTGAGAGAGCAGAAAATTGTGCTTAAAACCGGAAATTAAGCTTCACTTTACGAGGGGAATAGGCCACCAATTGTAAAATATTATGCTTTCGATCTGGCTTTTATTGGATATGCTTTGTGCCAAAGAGGGAATACCAATATCTGTAAAGTACAAATTAACCAAATAATCTTTCCACCCAAGTTCCCCCAACTGAATATTGTTAATGCAATTAAAACGCAGTTAGTTTAGTAGATTACAGACTCGGCCTTAATTTATATGAAAGACTTAAATAAATGAAGATCGTTCCTCGCTTTTAAACACTCCTCTCGCTGACGCGATGATTTGGATGGTTTAAAATTTATAGAACCAGTATTTAACCACTTTCTCTTCCAAAGCGTAGAATTTGGAACGCATTTCAAGTTGAGCTCCTCAAGTTACTAATTTCCCGATGCATACTTTTCTTACTAACGAGCTCCTCGTTCTAATTGTCTAGCTGCTCCCTTTTTTCAGCAATTTTTTGCCCTCTTAAACCCAAGCACTCATCTCGAGGATGCGAACGGAGATGCTGTGCAATTATATCGTTAAGCAACACCACTTGAGGCTCAGTACATGATCGTGTGATCTACGTTTCAGTGTTATTTCACTACTTTTGCTTATGGCGCTTGCTGATATTTCCTGCATGTAAAGCCTCATCGGCGTCAATAAAAAGCTAATAAAGCAGACCCTTGCCGTCGAATTGCCGATAAATACTGCTGGTAGCAGACGTTGCCAGATGAAGGAGATTTAACAGGATAAGAGAGAAGGGAACTGTGGGGCTGGAAATGCGGAATCACGAGTTCTCGTTCGAGATTCGAATTCCACTCACGAAAGTCGGTAATGTCGTACCTGTCGCTGCAAGGGGATGAGAAGGAACGAACCTCTAAACACCCCATAATTTTGATGTACTTGTACGATCCACGATGTACGAACTTCATGTGATGAGATGATGGAGATAAGGATTCAAGAATTATAATATCCTTCTGGCAGAGGGAGCAGAATTGAATCGTTTCGAACCCATTGTGTGAAATGTGATATAAAGAGGGATGTGACTTGACTAAAAGCGAGAGATATATAGATACAATCTACTACAATACGTATTATAATTATATAAGTAGCTTCTATGCGATGAATGAAGAAAGGAATATTATTCTTCTACGAGCTTACTTCATAACGTCCATAAAAATCGTTCGAAACACAAATACCATGGAAACTTTTCTTGATGATTGAACGAATCATATTGATCTTCCAAAATTATTCTATGAAATGTTCCAATACAGCATAATTGTCAAATAGTATGAATGTCAAGGTAGATTTTCGTGATTGAAGGCTAAAGAGGATTTTGGCACTCTTCCAATTTGCCCGTGGGTCTCTATCACTCAATTCATGATCTGTTATGCGCCCTTAGCAGCTAATTAATAACACATTGGATAGTTGGAGTTCAAATTCACCAATTGCGGGTTCTCCCCTGGCTCTCGTAATTATTCCAGATAATTACTGATGTTGACCTATTCAAGCTGATTACTAGGTCGAATCATCACCTTGGCACTGTTCCATCTTCCGTTAGGACACTGACTTTCATCTCTGCTCGCGCAATTTCGAGCTAAACTCTCAAAGAATTAATTAATCAAGTGTTGATAGTTTAAATGATACGTGAGAAAGTCCAGTGGATGGTTCACGAGAAGCGGAAAGGTGAGTCCAGATAAGAAGGGTCAGCTCATTAGAGTTCATTTTCACGGTCCAATCAGGTGAACGTTTCTCTTTCGTAGTTTTTTTTCCCCACCGTTCTGACTTCTTCAGAAGAAGATTAAATCTAGTATGGGCAGGTCAAAGGTGGCCTGCGACAAATCTGGAATTGGTTCCTCCTCTTAACAAATTAATTCAATGATCAATTTCTCACTGCAAACACAGTTAATATAATTACAGTTTCTTGTTATAGTTGGAAAAACTAATTATAAACTGTTATAATTATACCATAGATGATCTGTAACCTGTCATGGAATGATTTTCTCTTTCATTTTCATAAATATAACTTGGAGGATTGAACTTAAGGAATGACGTAAATTTTATCAGGAAGTATTCTCGCTTGACTTATAATCACTGCATGGAATGAATACATGTATACATCAGATTCAATTTTATTACTTCAATTACAATTTTCAATTATATGAAATTGACATAAATTCCAGTCTCTTATTAACTATTACTGAGTTTTCACGTATCAACTTTATTTGACAGGGGTTCTTGTATTAATTTTAGAAACAGATACACTGTTGCTTTTCAGACATCAGATATCTGGGCGTGACTTAAGTGGTTATACCATTCTATGATTACCACCTGGTTCGTCATCCCAGATTAGACTCGGGCACTTGAAATTTTTTTATATGTTTAGAAAGGCAATTCATTTATCAATAAATAACTTTTTGTTGATAATCATAACATTTTTCAAAAAATGAAGTTAATAATTTATTATTTAAGTGGGATAATTTTAAATATATAAAAGTTTCATCATTTTGACACTCTTGTTACGCAAAAGTTGTAGTCTCCCACGGCTATTAATAATTTCTCTGAATTAAGTTGAATTCAAAACCAGTTTGATACCTCTGCGTCATAAATAACGGCAACGATAACATTTAAGGCATCTTCCATGAAAGAATCGATTTGGCTTTATTTTATTGAAAAGTCAAAAGTTGGCTCGAATCCATTTTTTTTTAATCTAATATATATATGCTGGTCAATCTATGCTCGAGTCAATGTGCCAATAAGTATTCGAATCGATTCACGTCCAACGAGATGCAAAGTGGTAATCAAATTCGAATTATCTTTCAATCGATAAATAAATCATCTTTGAATTATTTCGTGCTGTTCCTTAACTTACAGCTGGTGGAATTCTTTAATAATTTTTAAATTTCCAATAAGCCACTTGTTTGGTATGAATCTTTTACCGCCCATCAAAGGAAGAAGCTTTTTCGGTGCTGTCGAAATTGATAATGTGATTTATTATGACTTCATTTAAACTTTTTCAATTATTAAACTCTGGGAAAGACATTTTGGCCACCCTGAAAAGCAATACACTGAATATCGAGAATTAACTTAGAAATAATAAAACTGAAACTTAATTTTTTTAATCATTGTCATTATTATCGTTAATATTCATATTTATCAATAGATACAGTGAAACATAAAACAAAGAAAGTAACTTAATCATAATAATCCTGGATATTTTACCCTTTATTTGTTTCACAGATTGGAATATCAGAAAGTTATTGAGAAAAATAATTTAAAGTTAAAAATATTGAAAAATTTGAAAGTTTTGATTTTCACCAACGAATTTAGAAACCCTAAAAAATGAAAGAAAAGGTCATAAGACCAATAAAAAGAGAAATATTGCATAATATAATTTCCAAAATAATAGACGAGAAAATATGACAAAGAAGATTTATAATATCAAGTAGAGAAAAGGGTATTTACAAAGCTTTTCTCTTTTATATCACGAAGGATATTAAGAAAGCATATTTACATCTTTTTGTCCTGAGGGTCTTCAAGCCAAGTTCGTTTTTATAATAATATTTTTCTCCTTTGCTGCTCTCAACCTCTATTTTAAAAAGCAATATTCTCGCAAAGCGGTTTTTGCGAAATCTACGTCCCTCAAGTAGACAAAACCACAACATATTTTTCGAAAAAGAC
>CAJFCP010025878.1:0-53855 GCA_904066005.1 Synergus itoensis | reverse complement strand
TGCAGTTTTAACTTTAATTAGAACCTACTGTGTAATCTTTGATATAAAAGATGTAAAAAAAACTTGCATCTAAATGTTGGATCAACTTCAATAAGCACCAATCTCAGTCTTGTCTTGAATATTCATTTGAGAAAATAAAATTATTTTCCAGAGGAGTTGCGTAATAAAGTGATGGTTTATATAATAAATTCGCCGTAAAAAAATTCCAAAATTAGTGTGAAAGGAAATAAACCTCGCATAATCATAATGAAAACAAGTTAATGAGGTTGAAATACCACAGACATGTAATTACTATCCTTATTCCTACATAATGGTGTACACTCTATAATCATATGCTAAAAGCATCAATCCGATTAGAGTCGTATAATATTGGAACAAGGTTGGCAGTAATTAGTTTCCACGAGAACATTATAATTGCATTTGCTAAACTCCATATCGAGTAATATTGCATATTTTAGTTAAAGTAAAAAAGCTATGTATGTAGGTTATATTAAAAATATCATTCCATACAAGTGAATAAATATTTTACAATATTGACCATCAAGGTCCTATTCTTGGAATAACTTCTTAAATTATTCAAATCGTCTGCTTTATAAATGTTCAGAAATTAACATTGTGGAACATTCCTTGAATTTATTGCACTGAAAACCATGAAAATCAATTTTTCTTGCTTCTTTCATATACTTTCATTTAATTCGTAAGGATATTTCCATCTGCTTTTTCCAACCCTCTTTTTCAAGGTTTTTCTTCAAGATTTGAAACTTTCATGACCACTCTTCAAGCGAAATAACTTACTTTTCAATTTTGCTTCTCCCTTATGTACTTTCAATAACAAAATTAATTTCTAAGAGCGGGATTTGTAAAAAAAACCACTCTTCTTAAATATCACGGAAGCTTAGTAACGTACGAGTGGTTACTTACTCGAGTCACGTGCAACCCCTTTGCGACTTCATTCAAGGTGAACAAGTTCTGAGGACGATAACTTGTAACTTAGTACGTATGGCTTACGTGGCTGTAACTTAGTACGCGAAATTGCGAAAACGACGTTTCGCAGAAAGAATTGTGTCTTGTGCGGAAGTGGAAAAACTTCTGCTTTGATAGCAATGTATTCCACTTTTCTAGGTAATTTACGAAACAGAGTCTATATCCACAAACTAGCGCCTGTCCGTCAGGATGATGAATCGCCAAAATAATGGTGCAAGATAATAATTCGTGATTAGGAACTCAACTCCATCTACTCCTCCTAATATAGTCTCATCATCTTCACGCCATAGTACTTTGCAAATGATGTTTGTCGGGAGTTCTTCAGCTGCTTCTCAGACCCTTCATTTGCTTCTTCAGATACTTCCGTTTTCTACACCTTCTCTTCAAGAGAAGATGTAGAAATTAGATAAAATTAAGAAGTCAAAATGAAACCTTCGGTTAAAAGTCTGCTTAATCTTTTGCACCCCTTAAAATTTCCAATAATCCGCTCTTTACTTCAGCAACCATTCAGTTTCTCATAATAAAATCAAATATAAAGGGATTATTAATGGAGTATGAAAAAAAATAAACTGGGAGATAAGGAATACGGTTTGAAGTGCCTCAATATTTTGAAAATATTTCAAGGTTGGTAAAGGATCGAGGGAAAGGTAAAACGCGTGGGTCTGATCATAGTAGACAGGTATGAGATAACCAAGGTAATGTGGGTGGGGTTTCCCAAGGGTTGGCAGGATGAGACTAAGAGATTCCGTGATCCAGAGTGTTGGGAGAGTTATCAGAGATGACGAACAGCTCCCAAGGTACTCCTTACCGTTTTCTGTCGACCCTCAAGTTCTCCATGAGCCTAGAGTTTCCTGGAGGCTTGTTCACGACGAACACCTCAGGGTCATGCGACAAACGACCCCTTTGAGTCTTCCTGCTGTCATTTTGCCAGACTCGCTACCCAAGACGTATATCCATGTAATAGTGACTCGGGCTTAATTTTCAAGCTTTTCACATTACGTGACGCCGGCAAAGTATACTTTAGCGAATCAAGTTTACCCTGAATCCAGCCCTGGGGACATTTATACACCATCTACTTTTTAACTGTTTTTTTTTTCTAATGTCTTTCTCATTTCAGAATTTTATTTTTCCACAAAGGACATTTAAGTCTTCCTTTCCGCAATAAACATTTGTTAATTATTATGAGACATAAAAAGTTGACAAGCAAGCTAGTTGGTCCTCACTACTGTTCTCTGATCGATGCAAAATTAATTAATGTAAACGCTTCTGAGATAATTGAGATTAGCCCAGTTCACGCTTAATCAAAACTAATTAATCACTTCAGTACTTCAGAGAATGAAAATATTATCGGTAGATCATTTATTCATGAAAGTCGATAACGTTATTAATACGAAAAGGATGAACAAATATTGAATAGAGAGTGTTGGTGATTGATTAATAGTTTTAGATAGGTCAATTATTTTGTTATTTTAGGTTGTTTTGAAAGCTTTTGTTATGTTATTGAGAGTGGACGCTTGACTAATATTTCGCAGGATTTCAATCTCCTTTCTCTGAAATCGAAGACCATTTATTCAAGACCGATTCGCGTCTATCACGCCACCCCTATGGTATCCGGAGTTAAACGAAGCGACAAATCAAGTAGAGGTCTGGGGTTTCATTTGGCCCACAACGACCGACAGACCTAATTCTTATGGAAACGGCTACCATAAGGCAGCAACTAAAAGTCAACTTCAATTTTCTTAAATCCCTTTTAAGCCTACGTTGACCTACTTAAACTCCTCCAGTTTCCCAGATCCACGAAACCGTGACACTCAACCAGGAAAAGCAGAAAAATTACCGCTCGTTTCCTTATTATATATAAGAAATTATCTCGAGGAGTTTCGTTATAATTAGGGTGCTTACATGTCAGAGAAGTCACTGAAGTCAGGGGAATGACAGGGAAATGCGAGTAGTTGTCAGGGAAAATATACATTGACACTTATACATTTATAGTTATTTTAAGAGATTGGAATGTTCCTCATGGAGTTTTAAAGAATTTCACAAGATTTTTATGATTTATAAAAGATTTTGTAAAATTTTAAGGTATTTCAAGAGGTTTTCAACAATTTTAAGAGATTTTTTTTACATATTTTAAGGTATTTTAAAGTTTTTAGTGGAATTGTAAAGGATTTTATGAAAGTATGTAAAATTTTAAAGAAATTGCAACATTTTAAAAATGATTTTAAGAAATTTGAATATTCCTCAGGGAATTTTAAGAAGTCAGAAAAGTTATTTTTGATTTTTAAAAGTTTTTCTGAGACTTTTGTTTCCAAAAATTTTTATTTAAAAGTTTTAATCCATTTTAGGGAATTTTAAAGTTCCTTATTGAATTTTAAAGGATGATTTCATAGAATTTTAAGAGATAACCAAGGTTACCGTGAATTCTAAAGATTTTTACGAATTTTAAGTGATTTGAAGTGATTTTCATATTTTTAAAAGATTCCGTAGAGTTTTAGCAGGTTTCAGAATATTTCATTGAATTTCAAAACATTTAATAATTTTAATGATATTTATTCAGTAGGACACATTTTGTCAGAAAGTTTTTTATTTAGATTGTCGAGTGCGAGATATGAGTATTGGTGGAAATTAATAGACCACAAGCTGTCTCGCGGAAGGTAAAATAGACTTGATAAACAGCCAGACGCGATATCGCGCCTTGCGAAATTTATGTCCGGTTCGCCTTTGGCCTCGTGGAGCGATTTTTCATAGGTCTTGCTAACCTAGGAAAAACCAGAATTCGTCGAGCTTGCCGTCTAGCCGAGGAGAACTCGGAGGCGTCTCTCACGGAGGAAACGATAGATCTCTTGATTCAAGAGGTAAACAACCCCCTGCTTTTGACGCCCCCGAGCTTCTAGTATTCCGCATCTCCGGAGTTGAAGGAAATGACAAATCAAGGATGTCTAAACTCCTATTGCCAACCAATCGATCGATTCAGCAATCGATCATTCCCTGGAAAATGCGCAACTTCGTCTTGACTACTTTTTAACGAATTTTTACGCCCGATGTTATATTAGTTTCTTACGACTCATAAATCACTCTGCCGCTGCGCATCGGCCGAGGGTGAAATGATTTGCTGGATCAGAAATAAACATCGTGCATCGCTTTTCAGAACGGAAGGAAAAGTAATTTCTCTGATTACATTTCTTGATAAAATGACTAAGTGGATAATTAGTTTTTGATTGAATTTGAGTTGATTAAGAGATTCAGAAGTAGAGGTTGATGTGAAATTCCGACTTCTTCATCCAGTTTCAAGACAATCAAGAAAAGTTTTCTAAAATTTCGTAATAATATCACTTTAAATCTTTTGAAATTCAATGAAATCTTCTGAAATTCCTTTAAAAATATACGGAATTTCAGTGGATTTTCTCTGAATGAAATCTTAAAAAGAGAGTCACTGAAAATCAGTGATCTTCTACTGATTCAATTTTAGAGAGTAAAAATTAAATTGGTGACAATCGAACTGCAGTTGCGGTAATTTTCATTTGGAGGGCAGAATAATACACAATATATATAAATAAATATATCTTCTTTAACTCATTCAGAAATGAAAAAAAGGTCGAGAATGTTGTATATTCTGCAAAGCTGGCTTTGGCCATCTCGTGACGAGATATAGCTATTCAGAACTGCACCTGAAAGGTATCTTTGACGTTCATATCCCATAACTAGGAAGGGGGTTAACCGTGCTTACTTACCCTCTAAAAGCGTAAGATACGTATCAAATAAAGCCAACTCGCATTCACAGCCAGAGTTTACGACTTAATATGTGGAGCTAATATACTTGCCACCTACAATATTTGAATATCACGCATGTGCTTATATCCTGCGTGACAAACATTTAGGATCGAATATAGGGCAAATCATCTAGTTTAATTTCAGAAATAAAGAACGTGTTTTTATCATTTTCCAAAGCTTTTTTCACATAATAACGATGTAATGCTAATTTATCTAAGATGCTAAACAAACTAAATCCCAGGGTGCCAATTTTTAATCAAAATGTGGATGAAAGCTTTACACAATGGAAAAAATTGACATCTATCGTAGGAATATGTGAATTTATATTTGTATAAGTAATATGTGAATCGAAAATATGAATTTTTCAATTGTCTTTCCACTTTGCAACGCTTTGATCGAATTTAGATGAAAATTTGACACCTTCGGATTTACTGTGAAAGTAATGATTACTGACACATCTACTTCACTGTATAAATCAAAATCTGAAGAAGTATATCAAGAGCGATAACCCTTGAATTGAAAGGTGGCTCGTTCGGTAGCGAAAGCTTGAAATACATTTTACACACGTGGCTGCTCACTTGTAAACTGAGCTTTTATGTTCGCAACTCGTATGCAGACGTCTAGAAAGCGTGCAATCGAATAAATGGGATTTATTCTTCCGATATATTACGACGGGACGATATATTATATAGGTTGGGATTCTCGTTGAACTTACGAGAAAATTTCATTCGTTGTCGTGAAACGGAAGAATGGCGGAGGGTAAAGTACTCCCACGACGCGGAGATGTTGCGAGTAATAACATCGAGGAAAATAGTGGTGAAGGGGGCGGAAGGAGAAAGAACTGAGGGGGTGGTAAAAGGGGTGTAAGGGAGAGAAAAGAGAAAAATCGTGAGAGAGAAACGACTAGAGAAGAAGGAGGGACAGTTGTTTCTCGCAGACGCGAAAAATTACGAGCAATCGCCCCGTCTTTGTTTCATTCTGTTGCTTCGGCTACACCCATTCCATACAATGCGGCGATCTATAAACTGCATCCACCGCATATGGCGATCTAACCCATACACATTTCAGTCTATATCTGTGTGCGTGCTTTAAAGGCCCGCCCATCGTCTTTAATCTAACTCCACTTTCGTATACTTTCGTACACGAACTTATTCGTATTTACTATTGTTTTATATACTATTCTGCAAAAATTATTGTGCTACTATTGACAGCAATTATGACATACAGTAGTACTAGGACAACAAGTAGGGGTCGATATATTATGTAATATGTGTGAACTTTTAAAATATGAAAGATAAACATGTTGATTTATCATCGTACAGAGTATACAGTTTATTCCAAGTCCAAAATAATTATTTAACACATTATGAGTGTTAATTGTAGTAAATACAATAATTGATCAGAGGTTGCTTCAAAAGGGCCTTGTCAGTTTAACGTGCCAGTTACGTCGCTGTTTTGGCAGTTGGCACTCTGGCATTCTCGACTGGCCCCGCAGCGAGTACAGAGCAACGAGCTCTGAATTTAAACAGAGTTTCGACTTGAGCCCTCTGGTAATGGAGAAGTCAGTCAAGCCTCAAGTTACACACGCCGACTTCGTAACGGGCTATTTAGCCCGGACTCGTTTAACTTTTAGTTCGCGCTGCCCACCAACCTGCCACTGAGGGCAATAAGGAGCACATTATTCGAGCATTCAACCGTTAAAGCCTGAAATTTTCTTTCAAAGTTAGATTCTCCTTTGTACACTCGTCAAATAGTAATCAACGTCAGAAAAAAGATCAGGGACAAGATCGATCGGTTCCCGAAGAACGAAATTAAATTTATTAATCTGATAATACGGTAGATTATCTGTTGATAATACTGGCGTTTATCTATAGCTTGAGCAATTGACCATAATTGAACAAATTTATTTTAAGATAAAATATAAATTATTTAGGCTTTTATTGTATCATTAAATCGTTTATTTCTGTTTAAATTATTCCTCCGATAAGGAGGGGTGATAGTGAGAGGTACGAGGGGTTGCGACTCATGAAATCAGGTCTACACTTGCATAGAAATATTCTGAATTCATTGTAATATCCTGAAATATCTTAAACTTAGATAGATGTACAATTGTGCAATCAATTGTTTGAGTTCTAAACCTCTCAGTTCAGTATTACCATCTTCATGATTTAATTTTCTCAGAACAAGCATATCTGAATCTATATTTGTCTAACGAATTGAATTCAATTGAACCAGTCACACTGAATTGACATTTACTTTCAAGAAGACATTAATTAAATGATAAATAGATTTAATAATTATAGTAAACAAATACACGGAATATTCCAAATCCTTTTCATGTAGCGCAATAAATTCTACTGTCTTTGACTTGTCTCGGGAATTTTTAGAAGAGAGTCACTGAAGTATGAATTTGTATCATAAAAGAAATGTAATATAACATGACTGGAGAAAAAGAGATTTCCTTTCACGGGGTCACGTATCCCAATTCGCATGGTAAATCCGCAGATACATTTCATTCTCTTTAAAGGCTTTATTCAAGCTCAACTCGTGCCACAAATATGTATGTATATATAAAACTTATATTGCAGGGATTCTTTGCATATGGTAAGATCCGTTTACGCAGGAAAGGCACAGATTTCTTGTATTGAGTTTAGGACTTCTTAGACGTACGCGGGAAACCTCGTTACTCCGCCAGTTTGCAGAACTAATATATTTCGCAATATTTGCTCTTTATATTACGCGTTCTCGTCCTCATCCTCCTTCAACCTCGGTATCCTTCAACCTTCGAGATTTTCCTCTTCTGCAGTCTAGCGCTTTTGCTCCAGCTTGCTTTCGACTCTACTTCTTCTCTCCTCTCATCTCTTCACCTCGCCTCTTCCTCGTCATCTTTTCATATTGGTCTCCAGCAACCACCCTTAGAATCTCACTATTTCCGCATTATTTCTACGATGAATTTCAAGACGAGAATGGAACAAAATCGTCGTATAGTTTGCCGTTCCTTTTATTCGCATAAACCGACTCAGACATCTTGAGTTAAACCTTGTTTACCGTAAACACAATGAGAGTAAATAGGAAAATGAAGGAAATAAGATTACTTGAAAAACATCAAAGCTGCAAAAACCATCTTGTTGTCCATCCGCAAAGATTTGATTTAATTATGCTTCCTTTCATTGGAATAAACATCGTTAAGTAAATTTTCAGTTAATGTAAATTTTATTGCCCCGGGAAACGATAAAAAGAAAATGAATGGACTTCTTAAGTATTAGCTTTCTATTGCTTAAAATTGAAAAATTGCTTCTACCACCTGATTATTTTCATGGAAAAATCAATCTTCTTCATTGCTGAAGTCTTGTTGGGAAATAAAGTCTACTAAAGGTTACCCTCATACACTTAAAAGATTTTTGATAAAAAATGATTGACGATTCTCGTTATAGTATTGTGGGAATTTGCATATCAAAGAATCTTAAGTTTTGCTACTTGTTGTGTACTTGAAAGTTTGTTGCATTCGACATTCAGCTTAACGTCTGACGAATCGCTGACTTTCACTACTTGCAGTATCGATTTACGAAGTAATGAAGAGTCCTCAAGCATTTTATGATCTCCTAAACCTATTTTTTAAAAATATAAGTTAGATTTATCCTAAACGACATTTTTGTAAAATATATTTTTTGGATATTTTCGCTTGTTATTTGACAAAAATGAAAAATAGGGACTAATGAAGACATTCATAAATCGTCTATAAGCAGATGCTGAACTTAGATTAGCATAGAAAAGCATTTTTGGATAATAAAGAAACCACCTTGTCCTTGTTGACAAAGCACAAACCTGTGCGTAATTAAAGTCTCTCGTTTCTCAACCAGGTTTATGGTAAGTGGTTGTCCGCCATAAAGGACATGTTATGTTCCCCAGAGCCTCATACTTGTCCTCCTCTGAGAGCAATTTGTTTTTCTTAGCATAGTCATTACGTATAATTATAGCAGCCATAAAGCGTTAAATAGAATTAAGGTAAATCTGCGGCAAATAAGTAAACCTGCTTTATTTCCTCGCGTGTTTCTTCTATTTAAACAGGAACGATAAAAACTATATTAACATTAAAAACAATTCTGACTCACTTTCGAGATTTCAACCTTAAATCTTAAGCACCAATAGAGCACTTTTTTTTGAAGGTAGAAATTTATTATTTTTTCTCACATAAAGATAAAAGATAAGATAATCGAGATAAGATTCAATATCCATGAATTTGGCGAGTAGTTTATGAATGAAAATTGAAGTTAGTTTGAGAAGCAAGTCTTACGTGAATGGAGTCCCGAGTTGTATCCAAGTGGGACTGAACTTCCACGAGATTACATCCTTTGAACTTAAATCAATTCCTGTTCGACAAATCCCCCTGGTTGTCAAGGAAGAGGATATTTCAAGTTGTCTACCAGAAAGTTATTCACGCCTGCGAGACACGTCAAGTGCTGACTTTACAAAAATTAAAATTATTTCTGTTCCCTTTCTTCATAGGAGGAAGAACTTGTTACGAAATCTTTTAAAATTCCTTAGAATTCCACGACAACCTTCCAAATCCCTTAAAATTTCATGAAATTCCTTAAAGTTTCCCTACTTCTTTAAAAATAACTCAAAATCATTTGAAATTCTTTAACATCCACAAAAAAATTTTAAATCCTTGAAAATCTCACAAAATTCCTAGAAATCTTTTGAAATTTCAGAAGTGAAATACAACTAATAATTAGTAAACATTTTTACTAAAGGAAATTAGTGACCGTCTTTTCATTAATTCAGATTTAGAGAGAAGTGAACCTAATTATGCACAGAATGGTAGCAGTCTGTTAATTAATTCAAAGTACTGTTTCTACACCTTTTTCTACTTCCTTTTCGATTGGCATTCAGTCAATTTCAATGGTGTCCAATTAGACGGAATACCCACACAGCAAGCGATGTAGATTCGACATAATTTAGACACCCGATTCTCCTAAACCCGATGTCGTAAATTACTGGTTTCCAATTTCCAGAAACCGCGATGTACTCTCGCGTACTCTGCATACACGCGTACAGCATACGTCGGTCATACGGGAAGCGTTTAATTATCCACGGCTCTCGGGTCTTCCAGTGCGACCGTCGCGGCTACCGGATTTCCGGTAGCTAGACGTCTGAAAATCCTGTTACAGTTTAATTGTTAATTTACCACTTCAGCTACCCGCGCCACCTCGAGCACCATGACGTAGTTAGGGCGAAAACAATAGTTGGCTCTATATACTTGTCCCCAAGCTCATGTATAATCTACAAACATGCAAGTAAGACACAAACACATCTAGGAGAGTGAAAGAGGAGAGAGTTGACAGTGCACATGTGCACACCCACTTTCAGAGAAGTTTCCTGAAACTCCTAAGAATGCGGTGTGCAAGTTTGCCCTCTAGTTGAACTTGAACACTCGACAGAGCAGCCAAGTATAAATGTGTTAGTCCTGGACTGAGGGCGAATCAATATCTTATAAATTGGCCCATTAAACCGTATTTAACGGAAGATAAGCTTTTGCCCACTTGTCTGGCCGATTAGAGTCTTCGAGAGAACTACACTTAATTCTCTGGATCATCCAGATGGCTAGGAAGTCAGTATCCTCCAGCATGGAGTATATGTGTATAAACTCTTTCACAAGTACACCGCATGAGCTTTGTGGGAAATAAATTTTCATTATATTTTAAACCCCGATTGATCCCTAGTCGACCCGAATTGACACTGAACAAGCAGAGTATCACGTTATTAAAAGGAAATATTATTCCTCGATAAAATTTCTCGGATATTGTTTATTGATATCCTTATAGAGATGATACTGATTTGGTGAAATAAAAATGCAATAAAATGCAATAGTAGAAATCACGGGTAGAAATAGATGTAGATAGTTTTGTCAAAAGGATTATTTTCTATATTTTATCAAAGTTTCTGTTTCTTTAAATTAGCTTTTCAGGCTGGGACTTGTGAGTTAGGCACTCTAGCTTCATTTCGAAATTTTAATTTATGTTTTTGATTAATTGTATTTTCACGACAGACAGTTGGCAATACGAATATTGAAATGAGCTTCTGCCATAAAAGTGGCAACTCTATGCCGAATATAGCTAAGGTTTTTAGACAAGATACTTTTTTTGCAAATTTATGAACACGTTTATTATTTTATTAATTAGACGTAAATTAATATAAAGTTCTTCGTAAAGTTTCGAGCGAAAGTAGTGATTCTCCAAACTCGAAAATTGGAGTGTGAATATTAAACGAGTGTTCGGGGAGTTTTGTTAAGATTCATTACAATTTAAACTTAGGAAAGTAGTCTTTAAATTTATGCCGTACGTTTTGCATGAATAATCTACGACTTTATTAAACAGTTTCAGTGGAACTTGGAAATTAAGCTCTAGAACGTCTGTCACTTGAATATGTACCTTTAAGGCCCTGGCCAAAATTTCAAATTCAGATAGACGTCCACTACATGAACCTCAAATTTTAAAATTGTCATCCACATTCAAAGCTCTGCATGTTATTGAACTTATGATCTCCAAGTTATTTTCTACAAGTGTCAAAAGATTTGATAAAATGTTCGTAATGACATTTCGTTTTATGAAAATAAGGAAAGTTCTTAAATGACGTTTTGTTCAAAACGTGAGCAATTTTTCTCGCCACTTATGGGAATCTCGTTATAGATTATTCAGTAACAACGTGACAAACTTTTTTGTACGTTCATTCTCCTGTATTAGGGAACAAGTATTCCCAACTTTCTCGCCCTCTTGAAATCCAAGACCCTCTTTACAAGCTTCAGAACTTACACAGAAAGAATTGCACGCGACGTACTTGTACAACTCACCTTCCCTTTTAAGACGTCTTTGAATCTGCAGGCAATTAATTATAAATTACTGTAGGGGATTATGTAATTAATTATACAATTAATGATGTATAACTATATATTATATATAACTATAATTCTTATTTTTAAAAATATATTTGTCAACAAATTAGCAAAGGTAATGCAGACAGGGCAGAGGGATCAAAAAATGAGCTGGATATTTTGAAAATGTGCCAGTAAAGACTGTATCTTACAATAGTAACTCCCTGAAATGTGCAAACCTCTTGAGCTTTCCTTGCGCTGAAATATCTGACTAAACAGAAGAAACAAAGAAGCCTGCCTCGCCGAGTGTTCACAGTTGAGAGCACGTTGATCCAAATACAAGAAAGTAACGGACAGATGAGGCAGTTCGTGCTCGAAAAAGTGGCGTAAACCTTCCGACATTCTCAAAAGCTCTGAGCTTACATTTGAAGTCGTTCAACTGTTGATTTGAAATTCAAAATTAGAATCTTTGACATACTTGAAAAAAAAAAACTACTTGTTGTGAAAGGTGTCAATAATTTAATAGACTTTAATGAAAAAAAGGAAGGTGCGATTTTTAGTTGATGTAATGGAAAAGTGATAAAATTAATTCAGCTTTTTAAAGGAAATTCTCTTTAATGTAATGAAATATAATAATTAATCGAATCATATGCATGAGCACGGTCTTTGGCTACTAAAAACAAAAAGCTTCTGTGCATAATAATTTCTATAGAAAAATCACTAAACTAATTTAATCATGAATATTCCCCACTTAAATATGGCGCATATTTGTTAAATGAAAAATTGTATTATGAAAGTAATAGAAACATTCTTATTTTAATCATTAGTCATCATATATCATAATATTTCATACAGTTTTCCGATATTATCCCATTATGTGATATTGAATATTCACGTATTTAATACATTGTTTTGTTTCCCTAGTCCATATTGGATTTAGAAACATAATCTGCAGTTGGTGGCAATAACAATAATTAATGAAGAATTCATTGGATTGAAAATTAATCGTTTAATTAAAAAGTATTTGTTATATTCTCTTTGACAAATTTTTCCTAAAACTGAAATGCATCTTATGAAAAATTAATACTCGAGGTCTCTTAGTACTATTATTATTCCTGAATAATTTTAATAAACCCAGATGCAAGCATCACAAAAGAGAATAGTTGGCTAGCTTCCGAATCGGTTTTCTGTCTCCATAAACCTTTTTTCTAATATGACTATTTTCGAGATACGACGGGGCTTTTATCGATAAGAAAAAAGCATTGTCGTCAGTGCTGAGCACGATACTTGAACGCGTCTAGTAGTTCGCCGCGGGGTGTGCGACAAAATCAAAAAAGCTCTGTGGGAGAACCAAGGAAGATCTGGACGTGAGGTGGAAGGAACGGAAACGGGTGAGGCGAGCGATAAAAAGAGATAAAAAGAGACGGATGGACGTGCACGTGGCGCCTAGTTGGAAAGTGGCGGTGGTGCAGGATGGCAGCGATATCCTGCCAGCAGAAGAAAAGGGAAAATAGGACCGCTTCTGCCCGAGATGCTTTCTTTCCAAGGAAAGGGGTAGGCGATATAGGGTAAAACTTGGCACGCGTATGGAATACGGGCTAGGAGGTTCCTGCACGTCCCGAAATGTACCGTAAAAGAAGTAAGGAACATCGAGCGATGCTCTTTTTCCCCTCTACGTATACCTTTTACATTCAGACAAGCTTTCTCCCCTTTCCCAGCTTTTTATTAAAATTCTTTTCCGTCTCCCTGGTTGACAAAATTTGATTTAGCTCCTCACGAAATAACTCAAGTCGAATTTGTTTCCGCGTTTTTGGCTTTTTCAATTAAAAAAAGTGGTGTAAGGAAATGTCTTGAAAATCTCGCACACATTGTCGTTGGAAATCTGATTGTTTGCAAGTCACTTAAAATTTCATGAAAACCTTCGACATCTCTTAACATTTTTTATTAAAATTCTTAGAAACCTCTTGAAATTCTTTAAAAATCTCATCAAATTCCATGTAATCCTTAAAAATTCTACAAAATCTGTTAACATTAGAAAAAGCTTGAATTCTCTTAAAATTACTCGTTTAAAATTTCTTCAAATTCCCAGAAACGTCGTAAAATTCCTTGAAATTACATGATAACAATTATCCCTTACAATTCTGAGAAATCTTTTGAAATCTCTTTAAATAAAATTTACAATACATTAAAATCCCTAAAAACTCCCAGAAACTTTTTGAAATCACTTAAAATTGCACAAAAACCTTGAAAATCGCTTAAAATTCCTGAAAATCTTTTGAAATTCCCAGAAACTTCTTAAAATTCTTTAAAATTCTACAGTAACATTTAAAATCTCTTTATATCCTTGAAATTTTATTAAAATTATTAAAAATCTCATCAAATTCCATGAAATCTTTAAAAATTCCATAAAATCTTATAAAAATCAGAAAAATCACTTGAGTTCTCTTAAAATTCCTCGAAATTTCACGAAAAGATTCGAAATCGCTTAAAATACGTTCGAATATTTTAAAATTCCTCAGAATTCTAAAAAAAACTCTTAAAATTGCATGATTTCCTTTAAAATTCCTACACACCTCTTGAAATTCGAAAATAATAGCAAAACTCTCTCCTGAATTATATATGTACCAGAAAATTGCTTCTCCTCTGTTACATTTTTTATCCATAAAAATTTCATCCTGCATTAAAAGTTCATATTGAAAGCATGTTTGTTCTATTAAATTCTGTTTTGCTTGGGGCTTAACGAAACGTTGTCGAGTTTCCTGGGATCTACTTTTCATAGCCAACGTGCAGAAACTGTATGCAGGATCTTCCTCTTGAGCTCAGGGGAATCTTCTTGAGTGTTAGCTGTCGTTAAAGCAAAATTTACGCCTGCGACAATTAAAATATTACAGCCGCGAGTGAAAGATGGATCGGCACCTCTCTTCGAGTATGTTACGACCATTATTACACAGCACCGATCACAGGCTCATTGAGTACGTCGCAGAAAATAATTTGTTGGGCCTTAATGCCCGGTTTCGCTGCTTTTCACGACGTGCGGGCCCCTTCGTCAGATTTATCGGGACCTGAACGATTATTCTTCACGCATTCTCTTCGCATGTAGAACCAGAATACATTTCCCAGGACCGTACCTCATCTTCAACGCTCCAGTATTTTTTTTACAGATTATATAGCTTCAAGAAAATAATTTGAGCATGTTATTATTTCAATCTGTAGTGCACCCATGTTCAGAAAAAGGTTGGCTGAGCAGGAACTTTATTGAATGTATTATTGACGCAATAATTTTGATAATAGGAAAATCAATTGGAAATAAAGAAATAACAAAATGTCTTGCCAAAATTGCTTTTTCTACTGAAAACTGAAAAGAAGAGGGGAAGTGTTTCTTAGATATGTTTTTATGCATTTTTTAAAATTAATTCGATTAAAAATTGATTGATTAATATTTCTAAATAATTCATTATTAATAAAAAAATGTGAAAAACAGCATAAAATTTTAATATTGCTGACGTGGAATGAAGCTGCTTAGCATTAAAATAACTAGTTGAAAAAGAAAAATAGTCGGTACGATATCAACGCATTTTCTTAACCAAAAGCTGTGTTTAGCCTTGCGAGGCGTTTCTAAGGAACGGGTGCGCTTATTATATGCTATCGTGCAACCTGCCCCTTAGTCGACATTATGAGATCCGGCAGAGAAAAAGAGAGGAGAGAGAGAGATCTCGAGATAGAGAGAAAACGTTTATGAAGATCACGGTACACGGCCCTTGGGTATTATTCATTGCGTCGCAATATCGAATACCGTGATTTATGATTTTCACGCAAGATAAGGATGTCACGAACTGTTTTTCATCAATTATTTCTCCTTTTTACGATTTAACCAAGGTGCATAGAATAGCGAGAAAAATTTTCATATAATAAATAAGTAATGGAGTTAGAGATTATTTAGATACTCAGGATCGAGAGTTTTGATGTCAATAATGATAAATTACATTAGTGACTATTCTTACATGCCATTGGAATTAATTAACGGACATTTTACATCGAAAACGGTGTCTGATTTGAAAACTAGTCAGTAGAGAATTCCGGGTCAAAATTCTTGTCTCCTTAATTTAATTAAAGTTATTCCATCTTCTAATTGACAGATACTTCAAAATTTCTCGCTTATCGATCTAATAACAAACTAGAATGGGAATTCGTGAAACCAGTTCATTCCGTGCATGTCTAAGATCAAAAGTGAGATTAACGATCTTGGGAGGAGGTCGGGAGGAAAGAAAGGAGACGGAGAAAGGAAGGAGAGAATGTGCAAGAGAAAGCAAAAGGACAAGGTAGTCGATAGCAAGAGAGATGGGTGAAGAAAGAGCGTGGGTGCAGCTGGCTAGTAAAAGTTGTAATTACAATAAATCGCATTGTAATTGCCGCCACGATTGCCGGAAAGTAAACAGGCAGAGCTCGTAAATAAAGCTGTACTTCCGAAGTTAGTTGGACGTTGGCCGGCACGGGGCGCTCGCTTTTTTTATTGCCACTGTAGACGACATTCCACCCAGCAATGACGAGAATCTTTTTTTTTCTTTTTTTTTTTTAATTTGCCTTCCTTTCCTCGACGCAAATGAGGGCGGAGTGAATTCGCACTTGGAAGCTTATGACTAATTATTCTGCATATACATTATTCGCAAAAGCCGTTCCCTTAATACGAGTACATTCAAATTCCTCTTTTGTAAATACTGCAACGAAACACTTTTAAAACCCAAAGAAAGGATTTTTAAAATTATATTGAAGGTATTGAATTAATGAAATGTATATTAAGAAATATTTATTATCGAATAAGAAGAACTTGCATCAAGTTGCAGACCTTATTTTAAAAGATTAATGGTTGCAAATTAATGCGTGATTAATCTGATGTGAAATATAAAAAGAAGTGGGATGAGTAACTAACGACGAATCAAGTTGAGTGAGGTCAATTGGCTTTTACTTTTCTCTTTCATATCTTCCCAGAAGAAATTATTTGACGTGACGTTTCGTGAAATTTTTGTATTCCTTTTTTCTTGTGGAAAATAAAGGAGGTACGGTGCTCTGTGTTATTTTAACTCATGAGTGGTGGCTGGTACTGAATGGCTGATAAAATAACTAACGAGTCCCATCAGACACTCCTATTCTAGACGTCCAATAACCTCCAAGCTCAAAGGAAGGCCACGGTATGAGATTAGGGCTGAAGAATAAGGAAGCCTTGAGCTCGTACTATTCTTGTATCACAGGAATGAAGCACCTGGAACAAAACTCATGGTGTAACATTCTCTCAGGAATAATACACGTGTCGTCTCTGACGACAAATTATGAGGGAAGAAAGAGGGACTTTGTCCTCTACGACTCAACGAAGATTGACTTTTTCATTTGTTCTTTACCTCTCTTCTAGATATATATTTTTTCAAAAGATTGCATTTTTCATATTAATATAACCTTGCAAAAAGTAATGTCGCGGAAAACAAAGTAGACACATAAGTAATCACAATAGGAAATTTATGTGTAACATTTGATAAACTCTCGAGTGTGTAAATCATCGGACAAGTGTAGTTATTTAACTTTTTGTGTGTCATGTACCCAGGGATCTCGAATGAATTCGTTAAATGATAAATATTCCGTTATTTCTCCTCATGAGAGGCGGAACAACACTATATCTCGAATCACTCGTTACGCCCATTTCAGTTCACTTTTTGAATAATTTGCGTATTCATAGTTAGGAAAAAGTTTCGTCGTCAACTCCTGTACATTTGAAACGCATGTTGAAGCCACGCGAACTTTTGACAACGGCTAGGAATAATGATTCTAATTTTACCACAGACTGTCAACGAATATAAAAGATAAAGATATTTGACGCAGATTAGTAATTACAGCTCAGCACCTTGAATAATTTAAACGAAAAGTATTCATCAATAAAGGAAATTAATAGAAGGACACAATTTCTGCATAATCCATAAGTTAAAGATTTAAAATGTGGGTTCATCGTTAACCGCATTACTGAAATTATACCGTGCTCAACTTTTCAGAACCCCATTTGTCAATTTATTCAATTAGATTTATTCTCTCTGAAATCTTTTCCCCAGAAATCAAGAAAAGATAGTAAATTGATCTTCCTCACTTTATTCGCTTACCACTCGATTAAATCAACCTCAATTCCTTTCGTCTTCCTCCATCTCTCGGATTCTCAGCATGCGAAAGGTGAAAAGTGCCATTTGGCTTGGAACTTAAATCCTCGGTTGGGAATAAAGTTGGGGCAAATGTTTTTAGGTGTAATAAAGCCCGCGACGTAAAATGGTCCAGTTTCGAGCGGCATGGGTGCTGGCTTCTGCGCTAATTTACTCCTCTGCTGCTTTTCAACGAGGGCGATGAAGAAGAAGCGACTCATTCTCCAGGTTCTTCTTTACTTTTCGCTCGACTCTTCCTCTATCCTTTTTTTTCCCCAACTATTCAACCCTCGGTCGCCTTTTTTATTTCCTTTACCTCCATGATCTTTCACGCAACACGACTGTATTCGTTCCTCGGTTTGCCCTCCTGGAAAAGTCCTCGTCGCAAAGTTTACGGCATGCTCGCCATGCCGAGTTTAACCGCTATTTTTCCCATGATAAATGAAATTGTTCCACAGTCCGCTCAGCGGGCTTTCTCGCTAGTTCCGATCGTTCCTCAAGTTTACGACAAGTTATAATCTGCCTTCAGAACGCTATATTCGAGGAATGCTGCAGATGGCGAACACGCATCGTATTGTCCATATAATGTTACTATTACGCTATAAATCTGTAGCGAGATGTTTAACCCTATTAAAGTATATTCAAGATTATTTAAAGTATATTAAAGTATATTAAAGTTTAACTATGGTAACTATGGTAACTGGGTCAATCTGTGAAACTATTCGTTTAGTAGAGAAATTTTTTGTTTTATTTGCTCAAAAAAAGATCTATGCATTAGGAAAACTGTGTCGAAAAGGTGAAGCTTGTTAATAAATAATTAATTAACGAAAATTGCATAATAAGAGATGAATTTTATTGCTTACATTGTTTGGATTCGGACCTTTTATAAAAAAATTATTACATAGACAAAAATCACAAAAACGAGAATATAATGACGAGAGTAGGTAATGATTGTGATATGAAAATTAAGATAAAGTGAGAAAAACGAGAATATCATCATGAAATAATGCGCGATAAGTTATGACATTAAAATTAAAATTCATAAGTCAAATTAAAGTTTATAAATCAAATTAAAGTTTTTAAAATCTTCAAACGCTGCTGTGGCCGTGCGGTTTACACAATGAAAGAATCGATGAAAAAACTGCATGTAGTTTGAGCTGAAACAAAAGAAAAGAATATTTATGAAATAATTATTTTTAGAAAATATTTTTAAAATTTTGAAAAAAAGTTTTGAGAAGAAATTATAAACAAAAATCGCGAATTTCAATTTTCGGGAATTTGAAAATTCGTGTATTATATATTTTTGGGAAATTGAAATTTCGAGAATTTTAAACTTCGGTAATTTTCGATAATAGTATTTTTATTCGGCACAGAAATTCTTAACAGTTTAATCCAGAATACTTGAATACTTTCCAGCCAACTCTTCAATGATTAGATTAAAGTTTAATTGAAAGGTGATAATATAAACAGTCTCTCTACTTTGTTTATTTTCGGCACGATAATTGCGGAAAATTTTCGAGTTTTCGATAATTTATCATTCAAATCTACAGAATTTCACTAATTCGAATTAAGAAAGGAAATGATTTCATCTCTATTAGTTAAATGATTTGAAAAAGGTTCCTGATTTAAAAAATAAAATCCAAAGTATAAAATAATCCAGTTAAAAATAAAAAATCAATCATACATATTTTCTCGAAAAAAAGCAGTAAATCACAAATTCAGAGTAAAAAATATTTCAAATAAAATGATGAATACCTTAGCTAGATATTTTAAAGATCCTTTACAGATCTCTTTTCTTTCTATCACCAGAACCAGAAGACATTGGATTTTCAAGTTGAGGATTGTCCTTTTCATCACCAGAACTAGTAGTAGACACTGGATTAGGAGTTGTTTCATCATCAGGATCAGGATTGCAGTACATTTTAAGGTCTTTCATTGTGCATCCAAATTGGCAGCAAGGATGAGGTTTCCTTGTAGCTTCCCATTGCTCTCGCCATGATAAGTCATAATCACGTTCGCTTCGAGAAGGTGGATCTAGTAATGGATTGTAGAATCCTGTTTTCCTACACACGCGCTGCAATCTATCTGCCAATTGACTACCACAATAAATCGTAGCAAGTTCGCAGTCCACAAATTGGATTAGTTGAAAAATTGTGAAGGCGACAAGAACACACGCCCAAAAATGGCCGAAGCTCGTTTGAATACTCAATTTCATCTTGAATCTGCGTTCTTTTTCAATGTTTTCCAGTCAAATTCAGAAAAATCCCGATGGTACAGTTTTTTTCTTCACTCTAGCTTCACTGAGAGGTAGATAAGCAAAAACAGCTTCGAAAACTTCCGTACCGCACGAGCTTGTGACTGGAAATGAAGAAGTTTACAGGAATTGGCAAAACTAAATGGTTCATTGTAAAAGGAGAGGGGTATTTCTTTGTTTCTGATTGGGTGTTTCAAACAAAGATTAGACTTCATTGGACAATTTTATTTCCATGCTCAGTCCGCAAACCTGGTGTCTCCAGAACCGACGAACCATTGATTGTCTGTCTTTCTTGCCATAAATGTAAACAAATGATAACAAGCAGGATACAAACAATTAACGGTTTTTTCTATATGAGTGTCTCTCTTGCACTCATTTGTTTACATTTAATGAGCAAGAAAGACAGCCAGTATTTGCTTTAAAATATAACTGGAAAATGCTACATAATATAAAATACAGATCTTAGAGAAAATTAAAATTATGTACGTCAGCTTTGCTTGATTTTTTGCATATTAAAAGATTTTAAAATATTAAAGTTAAATTAAATAATAAGCGACTCAACTAAAGCTGTTTACCCGAAAGGTCAATCCGGCCGGTGATTTGGGATACAGTTTGAAATTTGTAAACAGACCAAATAGATTACAGAACAATGCTTGTGATGATTCATGAATTTATAATACATTCTAACAAGTTCTAGCTTGTGGAATTTTAAAGTTACAATCTGATCGAATTTCTGTATTATTTTCAGCAAAATCTGCAAAACATATCAATGTGACAAAAAGGGGGTGGTTTTTTTATAAAGGGATGGAGCCCAAAAATCAGTGATTTTGTAATTATAAATTATTTTCGGTATAATTACAATTTTTCTAGGTAATTATTAATTACTCTAGTAATTTAATTACAAATGTAATTAATTAGTTGCAATTCTGGAATCGTAGCTTTAACAGATTTATTTTTCTGCGTGTAGAAGAATTTTATCTGTCACAGGAACCATCAAGCTCTTTTGCCACATAGAGATAAGAGAGGAGAGATGAGTAAGGAAAGAGAGTAAGGAAAGCTCGTTAAATCGTGATAACTCCATCTACATGTAAATCTAATCGGGCAGACAAGCCACGGCGACATCAAACCTCCGTTTAACATCGTCGATCCCCAAACTCCCTATAAGTTGGTGACTTAAACGTGGTTTGAGGCTTACCTTAACGGTTTCGCATACTAAGTTAGCGCCCTATACCCTTGGGAGAGATTTAAATATGGCCCCAACTCAAAATTGTGAGATTTCTATTCAAACTTTGCAACTTTGTGTTGAAAGACTTTTCTAAATAAGTCACTCGAGGATGCATAGAAGTTTGGTGTTGATAACATTTTTCGGTGTAGTTCATCAAAGTTTTGCAGTTTCTTCATATTTATGAAATTCCACTTTGGGAAAATGTATGTTTACAATTCTGATCGATCTGAGAACATTAATAAATTATTTATCTTATCATTTTTTTTTTAGTTTAGGCGCAGAATAATTCGTAATGTAAATTGTAATACTTTTGAGATTAATGAAAAATGAAGACACTGCGTTCAATTTTTAAAAATAGTTTTTAGACAAAAAAAGATTACTCTAGAATTTCGGAAATTTTCAAGCTCTTGAAATATGCAAAAATCAATTTTCCAAGAGCCATTAAATTAGCACAAATTGAAAATACCATTTAAGATCTGATTTAATTTAAAAATTGATTTTCTTTTTGTTACAGCACCAATAATTCCAATTACTGGAGTCGCTGGTTCGAAGGTGCAGCTTCCTTGCGACATTCACTCGGCGCACAACGACGTTGTTGTTATGGTTCTTTGGTACAAAGAAGGGAGCAATGAACCTATTTACAGGTATTTCTTCTCTCTTAAAGATTAAACAAATTATTCTCTCTCTCCAATTTTTTTCACCCACTAACTTTATATATTTTATAAACCTGCTTCCTAAAGTTAACAGGTATATTCACTGAGATGGAAAGACTCAGAAGTAATTTCTACATATTTTTTGATTCTCATTATTAATAATTTTGAAATTTTTTCAAGTGGTAAAAAATTAGGAATTTCCAAGTACAATAAGATTTTGTCGCGCGGAATTCCGTTTTCGCCTGAAGGAGCTTCAGTTTGCGATGGCTGCCGTTTCGCTTCCGCGACCCGTGAAATTTTCATATAAAATGGCGGCTGGCATTGTAGACAACGACGGTGGAGCGAGTCATATTTAAGAAACGTAATAAGGTGTAAGATATGTACGCCGGCGATGCATTGCCCCGAACAAAGTCGCCTCCCCTTTTCGCTGCTCTGAAGTCAGAGTTTAATCTCTGACGTGGTGCGAAACTTTAAATTTAAAGTTGGCCGACAACTTTCAGCAGCCCCTTGCACGCGCCCTCGTAAAATATTTATTGCGGGACATCCCCTGCTTATCGTTCTCGCACCAGACAGAAGGTTCAGAAACTCTAAAGGCGAACGAATTGCAACGACAGATGGAATCGGAACCGTCACCCAATATTTTTTGTCGGAAAGGGATCCAAGAAATGATAAAAGAAATATAAATGTCGTTCGAGAATCTCACTTTTTATTATCGAATCTAACTTTTCTTTCCTTTCCGTAAGCTGAATATTTACGAGGAGAGAAGCTATATTTTATGGTTCGACAAATATAGTTTATACTATAAATAAAATATACTGAATCATCCCTAATATACATATAAGCCGCCGAGTAATAAATAATAATTTATTTCAACAGAAATATGTATATTTTTCTCGGAAAATTTCTGTTTGATCAAAAATTGATGAAAATTGAAACCACTATTTGTCTTCTACCACTTGGATATTATTTCTAACTGTTCTCCAATGAGAATATATCTCGAAAATTCAGCAGTCTATAACTTTATTAATTCAGTGCAATTCTTCCCTTTAACTTCCAGCTCGCTGCAAAGTTTTCTGAGCAAACTGCGATGGGAAATTGTCAATATTAGAGTAACCGTAACGCCTCGTAAGAAATGGATTACTAAGCACCTTTCGGCGCAAAATCCTGGTAAATCAGCCTCGTCTTCACTGGCTTCGGGCTAGGAGCGAAAGGCGCGCAATCGACTCTCAAGACCCCTAAGCCTCGATCGATCGACATCCTCACATCCTAGAATATGTCCTGGAGTTTCCTAAGCCCGAAGATCGATACGAGAAATCTTTCTGGTGTTATCGCTTCTCAGAAAACTCGGACTAGTAGGTTATAGTGGGTCAAGAGGTAGGAATATCGTCCTCTAGTGGTCTGACCTACCCTTGAAAAGCCCCAGGTTTCACGTCATGTCGCGAAGATGCCGAAGGCGGTCAAAGAGGAAGTGCGAAGTGGAAGAATTAAATCGTATTTCAACGTCAATGCAGCCTCGCCTGCTGGAGCTTTGGGAATACTCAGTCAGAAGCGGAAATCCGAACTCTCCTACAACCGTGGAACGCAATTTAACTTTTAGTCGCTCGCGAAGAACCACATTCCTCTCACTCTCCCCTAACTATATTCTCCTCTCTCACTTCTCAACCCCTTTCTTTCTCACTTTGATTCTCATTCGTTTTAGACAACTGTTTGTGTACAATGTACTTGTGCATTTCGGTTTGTTACCACTTTCTTCTTTTTATTATATGCTCCGCATTCTCTGTTAGCTGTTTTACATTTTTTTTTTCGATTGTAACTTCCTCGAATTTTCGCAACTACGAGATCTTAAGCATTTTTTAATTTAATGCTGCTTTTTCTTTTCAGTATAATATTTTTTTCTAGATTTTTTTCTCTCTTTTGAATTCAGTGGTCAAAAGTGCAAACTGAAAAATTGTAAGGGATTGAATTAAAGAAAAAGGCGTGGTTTAGTAAAATTTTGTTGAAAGAGCGGCAGCGGCGAGATTTTATTGAAATATGAAATGATAATAAATAATGTTCTATTCGGCTGTAATTTTCTCCTTTTTTTGATACCTCTCGTCCAGTAGTACTCGGTGAGGATGTTTAATATGCAATCACAGACATATATAGCTCCCAGGTGACTAACCAGATCCTCTTCTGAGTCAAAATATAATCGTCGTCCTCTTCCGGCAATGGTTGCTCGTAAAGTCTACATTGGGACTCCACGTTCCAAAAGCAGTTTGCTGGCTTATTCAGGTAGTTTCGCGACTCCTTGCGAATTTATTATCCAATAGTGGTAATGCAAATTTCGGATATACTCATTTCTCGGAAATATTTTCTGAATTTCTCCGAATTTATAAGAAAGATGAGAAAGCTTAATTTAACCATTTATTATTTTATGCTAAATCGATACAAATATTTCTGTTCTGATATATGAAACCTCTGACCTCCCTATTGAAAAAAATGACGTCACAAAAAGACGTCTTTAAATGACGTCTTCAAATGACGTCATTTAAAGACGTCATTGGCTATGTCATAAATTGGAACATAAAATGACGTCTTTTAAAAACTTTTTGTATCATCGGCAAAATGAAATTACGTCATTTTTTCCAGCAAAATAACGTCATTTCCCTATTGAAAAAAATGACGTTATTTGACGTTATTTGACGTTATTTGACGTTATTTGACGTTATTGTATTTGTTATTTGTATTTGTTATTTGACTTTATTTGTATGACATTATTTGACGTTATTTGTATTTTAAACCTTTGTGAATATTTCAAATGACGTTATTTTGTTGGAAAAAAATGACGTAACTTCATTTTGCCGATGATAAAAACAGTTTAAAAAAGACGTCATTTTATGTTCCAATTTATGACATAGCCAATGACGTCTTTAAATGACGTCATTTGAAGACGTCATTTAAAGACGTCTTTTTGTGACGTCATTTTTTTCAATAGGGCTATTTTATTAAAAATTGAAGCAATAGACATTAAGTTAATTAGATATGAGACTTTTATTCTTAAACTCTTTCTCGTAAATTTTTAAAATTAACTGTCTGTTAAAAGCTGCCTTGCAGAATTCTCCGAACATTTTTTCCTTCAGTTACATTTTTAATAAGATTTAATTTATTTCGAGCATCAAATGCTTCAGAATCATTCATGAAGCATCATTCATGTCTGTGCTCATTTTTCAGCTTTGACGTTCGGAGTCGGCGCGCTTTTAGCAACGCACGCTTATGGTCGTCACCAATGGCACTGGGTCCAAGAGCTTACTTCAATGCTGCGCCGAAAACGGCTCATCTCAGTATCGATCGGCTGGAAGTGAAAGACGAGGGGACTTATCGATGTCGAGTGGACTTCGAGAACTCACCCACGCGGAATCAGAAGATAAATCTGACTGTAATCGGTAAGCTACCGTAATAGAAAACGCGATAAATGCACCTTTGTTTTACCCTCGAAGGAATAAAGTAGATGATGTCGCTTGAAAAAGAGGATACTAAAAAAGCGACAGCATCTAGATAAAAGATATCACTTGAAAAAAGAGGGATAAAAAGTGACAGAAAATAAAAAAAATTCCAATGGATTTTTGAGGATTTCACTCTTCATTTGTCAAGTGGAATTGCCCATTTCCTCAAAGTATTTTCGTCACTTTTAATGTTTTAATTATACAATTACTTTATTAGACATTTTAAAAATTAACTAAATGGCGAGAATTGTGAATTTAGCTGTTTTTCGATAATAGTTTAAGTTCTCGTAATTCATGAAAATCTTTTGAAATCTTTTGAAACTTTTTTGAAATCCTTTAATGCCTTTTGATCCCTTGAAATTCGTTAAAAATCACTATAAATCTCTTGAAATCTCTTGGGAACTCCATAAAATAAAATTCCTTAGAATCCCTTAAAATTACTTGAAATTCTTTAAACTCCTTTGAATCTTCTATAAATGCTTTAAAAGTTCTTGAAATTCCTTAGTCACTTAAAATATAAATGTTTTATCAAACTCGAAACTGCTAATTACATTGTGGATTTGAATAGTGAAGATAATTGGTGAAACGCCATGAACATGAGTTTCACAGGACTATCTTGTTCCTTTCAGTTACACCAAAGAGGCCAACAATTCTCAATGGTTCGTCGATGGAAATTATCGAGAGTGTAGAGCAACCCTATAATGAGGGAAGTAATGTGAATCTGATTTGCGAAGTTCGGGGTGGAAAACCACCCCCAAAGGTCACGTGGTTTCTCGAAAACATGGTGATAGACGAATCCTATCACTACACAGACGACACGGATGTGACGTCTAACCACTTGTCGTATCCCGCAGTTGGTCGACAGCACTTGCAAGCGAGGCTGATCTGTCAAGCCAGCAATACTAACTTGGTACCACCTCAAACCAGGGTACTCGTACTTGATGTGAATCGTAAGTTTTCCAGCCACTTGTCATTTGTCTGTCTTTTACAATTTCAGCCATAGAATATAATAGAACCAGTCACTCGTTCCAATTATTCTCAACTTGGTGGGACTGCATTCAGTTTAACCCGTCAATCTTTATTTTTGTTGCTACGATGCACTAATATTATTCTCGTAAAATGTTTACTTGATTAAAATTTAGGAAGGGAAAAGCTATTTTTGACATTTTTTCAGACTTATTCGTTTATTAGATCTGATTAGATAATAATTAGACCGTCTAAATTAGGCGGACTAGATTCAGCCCCCATTGAACTTAAGGGGTTAGTCAAGTTTGAAAATTTCAAAAAATCGATTTTTTTTTTTATTGCATTTTCTGGAAGTACGATATTTACCAGTTATTCTCAACATAAATACCTTATGTTTAGACCGTTTATATTTTGATTTAGTCCATTATATTTTTTGTGCATAATAATTGAAAACTTTAAACGCGTTTTTCTCAAAACAATGTTTTTCGTGCGGTGATCAAGATATCTAAAGAACGGCTTATCCGATCGCTACCAAATTTTAACCAGTTATTTATAGCACTGAATTGTTGTCCTTGATCGAAGGATTTTTGATTTTGTCAATTATTTTGTTTTTTTTTATAGCGAAAAAAAAACGTTTTTTTAGAAAAAAAACAAAATCGTGTTTAAACGTGCGCCATTTTGTCGAAAATCAAAATATCGCTGAATGCTTCGATTAAAGACAAGAGTAAGTGTTCCTTTAGCTATTGACACTCGAATTTTTTGATTCAGATGATCCTGTCATGAGGAGTATTGATCACCGTGCAACGCCTTTTTTTTTTAGACTTCTGGGAGATGTACTATAACTTGCTTATTTAAAAATATTTTATGAAAAAAAAATTACTGTGACTTCACTAAATATATAGTATTCGAATGCCACAACATTTGTTTCAATGTAAATAAACCTGTCCTTGAAAAAAAAATAGTAAAAATTGCCATTTTTTGGGTGCCAGAAACTTGACTAACCCCTTAAGTCTATATGCAAAATTTTGTCATACTGGATATCACAGGTTTATTTCTGTTAAAAATTTTTCAATTATGCAAATATGCGGGAGGTGCTACTGTATTAGAGTTGAAGAGCTTCGAGTTGCTCGAGTTTCTAGTTTACGAGAGCCTTGCGGATGTTTCGAACGCCTTTTCTCGTGGTCCTGACATGGGACACGCTGTTCTCGTGCTGAACCTGTTAGTTCCTGTGCGAGATTGGCTGTTGAAGATAACAGTAACGCCTCTCGCAAGACGGATCAGAGAATCGCGTGCCACAAATTCTCCCGGATTTCGTGCTTTGAGCTTAGACTGGAACTTGCGTTCCGATCAGAAGCTAATGGACAAAATATTGCGCAGAATTTACCACTAAAGAACGACACGACAGGGCAGAAACTTACAGAGAACGATAAGATTCTATGATGTATACGCGTTAAACCATTAACACTTACAAGGTGGTTGTTAAACCAACACAGAGTCTGATTCTATCGTGTTTAATGTTTTTTAGATCGTGCTTCAGAGCTAAATATTTTATTCAATTAATGGAAAATTTTTTAAAATATCTTAAAATGTGGATGAAACTGAATTTTCGTTATTTAAAATCCTAGTTGTCAGTTGTGTCCTTTTATATATACTTTTTAATATAAAAAGCTAGCAATTCTGATAATTTATATGTACTTTTGAATTGTTTGCAAACTGCCAGTAAGTAAATAATTCAGTTACCGATTAATCGGCAGATTCGAAGCTAGCTGATGCAGAAAATCATGGAAACACAGTTATTTGTATCCCAAATTGCGATAAACATAGAGAGCGAGTTCGGTTTACATTCCCTATATTAATTTTACTAATTAGCGAATTAAATTTTCTTTCTAGTATACTACCCACTGTAATTCATTTCAGTTTCCATACAGCTTGATCCTATAACTGTGTTTCATCGATTAATATGTTTGAAACTCGGAATAATTTGAATACATAAACAAACAGTAAATAAACCATAAACCCAGCTGTGTTTATACCGAATAAGAAATAGAATACTCATCATACTTAATTGATTGGCTCTCTGTTATTGTTAAAATGTTACTCTCATCATGTAAATGAGATTTACATTACTTTAGAAGCTAAAGCAACCTTTTATAATGATGTGTTTTTGACGAGGAGACAAAGATTGGGATCGTAATTTAAATTTGATTTGAACGTACTTTAATTTGTTCCCTCTTGTTAGGAAGTAATTTCAAGACTCATCGTAGAAGTTCTCCAACTCAAGTTTGCGAATTTCCTTTGTTCTTTCCCCAAGCTACACTTTCTGGAAAATGTACCTTAAAACAACTTACAACTCTCATTAATTTTTCAGATCTTTAATTTTTTATTTTAATCAGTTCTTTCTTCTTTATTTGCTTGTTTATTCTTTCAAGTTTTACCTGAATTATAACAGGAAATCAAGAAATTAATGCGCATTTTCGAATCAGAGAAATTCTGTCTTTTGTCTGTCTTTTGATTTTCGAAGTTGTATTAAAACGCTTCGAATCTACTGTCAACACGTCATGTCTGTTTCCCCAACACAATGCGAGAATCAGGTGCTGCTGATGGGTTGCTTTCCATGCAATCGCATTAACTACTACAATTACGACTACCACGGTGTCTTCTGATGACAGACTGATAATTATTACGGCATAGTGAACGTCTTTGTTATACCCAATAATCAAGTCGCATTCATTTAACTTTCTTTTTTATTGTACAGTTGACATGATTGTGCTTAATCTTTCAATAAATCTTAAGCTTGAAATAAATTGGGGAAAAATTCAGGCAGTTGATTTTACATGAGGATCCGGTAACTCTCAATTAGTTACCTTTTTATCTTGCTTAAAACAGGTGAGATTGTAACTTTATTTTAAAGGTGCGTGACAAAATGTGTAGTCACCACGCTCTAGTCGTTATTTCCATTCGCTGAAAACAGAAGCGTGACCAGAACTTGGAATTCTTGATTTCTTCCCATTTGCCACAAATGTCACTTGAATATTCGACAATAATTAAGAATTAGAGCTTATCACGCAGGCGGAAATTTTCACAACTACTTTTGCACACTTACGACTGTATATTGATAGTCTATTTTCTTATCTTTCACATTTTCTGTAATGGAATTAGGTTTTATGTTATTCCGACATGCACAATTAAATTTTTAATTATGATACATCTCTGTTACAGTTAAGCCTCACAGAGTGCAAATTTTGACGAAAGAAAAAAAAGTCAAGGCAGATAAAAAGTATGAAGTTGAATGTCGAACTACGGGATCTAAACCGGAAGCTGCAATAACCTGGTGGAAGGGAAACGAAGAAATGAAAAACACTCAAAGTGTAAGTTATTAATTACAGTCATTATACTTAATAAAAAATAATTTTATGTTCACAATCTATTTTATTAAAAAATCTCATGACTTCCGTGATCTGACGTAATGCTATTATATACTTTTTTTTCTTTTGGTTTAATTTTATATTGACAGGAAATCGATTTTATCTGTTAATGTACTTGACATTCAAAATCCCCATCAGAATAGTCGTTATATTGTCAAAAGAACCTAGATAGAAACTTGTTTCCCGATATTTCTCCAATCACAATCAATCATGTGTCCATTTCCCCCTGCAGGATAAATGTAGAAAAAATTTTGACTAGGCAGTTTTTGTATTGCATTGCTACTCGATTTTATCGACTTTCATAGACTAACTCCTCCCCTATTTACCTCAAAACGCTCTTTCTTACTCTAATAGAGTAGCATCAGGTTTTCAACTTTACGATGTCACTGATTTCTCTGCTGTTGGAGCGTTTTGTTGTTTTTTTCCAAGAGAAGTTTTGAAACGAGTGCTTCCTTCGAACAAACCATTCAGTTCAGCCTTTTCCTTCCTTTTCCGATCCAATCTCCCATTGTTTTTTTTTTTCTTTGACACTTCTATGTAGCTTTAAATCACAGCGATCGACAAACACTTATCTGTCGATACAAATAAATTCTCCGCGAAAAAATTTGAAGTTTTGATTTTCTATGTTTCATAATACAGAAAGATACACATTTACTATTTTATCGCTTCTCTGTCATTTTACCATTACTAAATTAAATCTCGGAACCGAGATTTCTTTTCCTTGAAAGACAGAGATATATTATTGACAGAGAAAAAATCTTTTATCTACGTGGGTGTTTATGAAGAAGCTATATATAGAAGAAGATAAGTTGAGAAAGAGATAGAAAGAATGCAAGGTACGCTAGCTTTCTGCAAATCTTTGCTCGAGAAACTTCCAAGGTCCGCTTACTTTTCCCATTTGAGCTGAACACGTTCCACCACGTGGAATGTGCCTCGTCGTTTCTTCTGAAAAGATTCTCACTTCTTTATAAAGAATTTCTAAACACAGTGAATTTCTCATTCCGAGTTAAAGTCATTAGACACCAAATGCAATTCTTAGATCTCAATTTAAAAAAAATCCAAAGTTCAAAGACAGTTGTGTGACATTTACCCCTTTTTCGTGCTAAATTTACTCTATTCCACATTATTTTATTTTACCACATGTCCTTGATCATTTCGATTATAATAAGTAAATCTGATTCAATTGAATTACGCTTGAACCGAAGAATATCTCTTAGTCTGCTTTATTTGATGGTAATTCAATTGACTCCATCAAAGTTTTTTTAGTTCTACTGGGTGAACCAATCGAAATACTTGATTAATGATAAAATCAGGAACATTCTGTATTCTCTGTATACGCTCGTAAAGCATCACATGAGCACGAGTGCACGATTTTTCCATAATCTTTGAATGTAGCTTTATTGGATCGTTAGATTCGTTCATCATGAACGAACGAGATAGGAGCGTAAAAGGAAGTTTAAAAAAGCATCTATGACGCGACATTCATCCTAACGAAGCGTTATCTTCATTCAACCGGTAGCAATATCTGTTCCAGGCAGTTCTCGCTATTCGCCTCTCTATCATTAAAATGATATCGTGAATGCGAACCCCGTACGTCAATGTCAACCAAATTTCCATTCCCTTATTTCTCTTCAGAAAATGCTTTCATTTCTCCTATTACACTATGATACTCTACTTTCTCATTTAATTAACTAGTTTATCTCATTCGGATTATTACTCCCCTGTAGTAATATTTCATCAAATTATGTTAATGAGATTATAATCTCATAATATATTACTTCATCAATCTCTTAATGTTAATATCTGTGAATGATCATTGAAATTTTGAAACATCAGAAATGTATTAATATTCAAGAAGAAAATAGAAAAGTTATTTAATTAATCACTTCTTGTTAAGGGAAGTAAACTCAGCTTCGTTTCTGTATACAAGCTAACAAGTATTATTCACTCTGACACCAATTTAATAGGTCAATAACTTCCTCTTTGTTAAATTGCAGTATGGGTTGAAGAACAATCATACCCTCAGCGTGCTCAACTTTGTACCAGGTATCGATGACGATGGCAAATACTTGACCTGTCGAGCAGAGAATCCAGTGATACCTGATAGTGCGATCGAAGATAAATGGTTATTGGACGTGCATTACCAACCAATCGTGACCTTAAGGATGGGAGAACCTTTGATCTCTAAGGACATTAAAGAAGGAGACGACGTGTATTTTGAATGCGACGTTAAAGCAAATCCAAAAACTTATAAATTATCTTGGTTCAAAGACGTGAGTAATTAAATTCTTATATTCAAAAATACATTATTTTCATATCAGTTCTATATCACAATCATATCAATAAACTATGACGTCACTCTTTTCCGACCGTAAATATATATTCTCTCCGGATTATTATCGCGGAGTTGGAATTTTTTACACTTTCTCTCTCCTAAAAGTCTTAGATAATAAATATACGCTCCCTAACAAAAATTATATCAAAATAAAACTGTTTTTTGACAGAATGTTTTGCATGTAAACTAAACGGGTATTTTCTTTTTTTTTTTCTCTCTTTTTCTTAGGGAAAGGAACTTAAGGGGACGACCGGTATCATCTTGAGTGACCGATCTTTAGTTCTTCAAAGCCTTACCCGAAATTCAGCAGGAGATTATACTTGTCGAGCTGTCAACAACGAAGGAAAAACAGACAGTAATCCTGTTACTCTGAAGATAATGTGTAAGTTTTACATGATTATTTGAATATACTATCTTAAGTGCTAAATGTTATAATTGAACAAAACTTTTCCGAATGATTAATCTAAATATTTTTACATTGTTTTCAAATCTTTTAAAAAGAAACTTTAAAAATCGATCAAATCCTTAGTAATTCCTTAAAAACACTCGAAATTGTTAGAAAACCTGTAAAATCTCTTGAAATACTTTTAAGTTTTTTAAAATCATTTACAATCTCCTCAAATCCTTTAGATTTCTTTAAATCTTTTAAAATCCCTTAAAAATGTTTTGAAATCTTGTAAAAATCTTGAAACTGTTATGAATCTTTTAAAAATTCCTTGAAATTCTTCAAAATCACTTGAAATCTCTTGAATTCGGTGGAATTTGAAGAAATCTCTTAAAAATCCTAAAACTTCCTAGAATTCTTAAAAAAAGTCCTTGAAATCATTTTATATCATTTAAAGTATCTCGAAATCCTTTAAAAATCTCTTGAAATCTTCCGAAAATCCTGAAACTCTTTTGAAACCAATTTCACACCTATTTTTATTAAAAAAATTACTTTTTCACCTTTTCTAACAACAATAGGTCCTTAATTTATAATTAGATATTAATTAATTTTTTACGCATTCTTTGCAACTCAACTGCTCTACATTTTTCTTACTTACAATTGAAATCCTTAAAAATTCTTTAAAAAAAAAAAATAAAAACTACAGTTTTTAAATAAATTCTAATATTGCAATGGATCAAATTACATTCAGAAAAAAGTTTGTTTGAATCAAACAAACGTATCATTGATATAGGGTCACAGAATAAATATCGTTGCATTAAACATTTGTTTGATTCAAAGAAATTTTCTTTAATTCAAAAAAATGTATTTCATCATATTAAAAAAAATTTCTTTGAATCAAACAAATTTTTTTTAATTCAAACAAATTTTGTTTAATTCAAAGATATTTTTTCTTTGACCCTATATCAATGATACGTTTATTTGATTCAAACAAACTTTTTTCTGAGTGTACGCATGTCACAACCCATTTTATCATAAGAAGAACCTTATGTTTATAAGCGTTAAAAATGCGGGAATTGTCCGGGACTTTTGTGGGCAAAATTTACTAGACACCCTGAATGACTAGAGCATATAAGATTACAGGTTAAACCTCCAGTAAAAGTTTGTCGTGTCGGTCGATTATAATTAGTAGCCTTATCTCGCCAGCAATTCCCTAATTTGCCATGCTGTCCGTTCGAAAACTTGCGAGTCTTTAGTAATTACTTAATCGATGGCGCGGACAAGTAGCTCGCTCGAGTTCAGAGGCTAAGGGGGAAGCAACGCCTCAGAGAGAGGGTGAAGGACTATACGTGAGGGAAAGAGGAGCGAGAAGCTTAGGGGTTGGGGGTTGTGGGAGAGGGCGTGGGCGTGGGACACAGTGGTTTTCTCTGAAACACAGAGCACGGGTTATTCTATTAGAATAGTAGTGCCCCAGTGGTAGCCTGGCGTATCTGCATCTTGTAAATGACCTAAGAGGGAAGGAAGGACTGCGAGACTGCGATGCATATTCAATGTATGTAAAACGTAGCTGAATATTCATGTGTGGGTGAACGCAGCCTGGCAATGTGCTAAGCCAGGCCACGGTTCCTTGTATTGGTGTCGGTTTCACTCGTGATGGTGAAAGTTCGAACTAAAGTAGACTGACTGCGGTAACACTATGATATTTTAACCCTTGTTCGACAATAGAACTCAATCGTCCCTGTTCTGATCCTTCCATTTGCACCTGGAAATCGAGTCTACTACCGCCAAGGACTTTAACTTCGCGCTACTGACATGAGCTGCAAGTCTGAAACTGTTCTATGCTGCTTGCACGAGTCGTAGAACAAGCACGATTCTAAGGAATTGGCCTGTACAGCTCTCTTCATTTGCATCCATTGACTCTTTATTATCCTACCTTGTGTTATTCTTCAAGATCCTTCTTTGCCTGGTCAGCTTTCCATTACGTAGAATGAAAGGTGGAAAAATAATCTAAGTCATCAGAGTACCTGTTGTCATTAAGAAAGGTGTTTTTTTTTAAAGTAGTTGAGAAATAGGTGATAAACAGTTGAAACAAACTTTAACGAATGATTCGGAAATACTAGAAAATTTGGCTGGAATAAATTTAGGAATTTAAATAAATACTAGGAATTTAAATGCTAGGAATTTAGCAGAATTCGAACGAATGAAAAATATTTTGAGACAGTTTATATTTGGTGTTGATGCAATTAATTCGTCTGCAGTATTTCGGAATCGCATATTTACTTGGCGACAATTTGATTATATATAATCAAATTATAAACACCAGACGTCGCTTTTATTTCTTTTATAGAATGTTTCGATTCAGTAATAATAAGCTGCCATTAATATTGCTTGCTCATTCTTCTCTTAAGAAATGAAACGAAATTAAAGACAGAAGTCAATATAATTGGAATTTTAAATGATTTGAAAAAATTTCAAGGTATTTTAAGAGATTTCGAATGATTTTAAGGAATTAATAGGGGAGTTGACGGGATTTCAAAAGATTTAGAATGTTAGAGAATGTTAATTTAAATTTTAAAGAATGTCAAGCGATAAGAAATATCAAAGTATCACAGGAAAACTAAAAAGATTTAAAGTATCTTAGAGTTAGATGAGATTTCAAGAAATTTAAATTAATTTAAAGAATTTCCGAGAGTCTGTAAATTATTTTAAAGCATTTGAAGCAATTTCAAAAGAATTCAAAATAGGTGAAAAAAATGAATAGGTGACTACCTGGGATTAGTTACTTTCTATAAAGTTACTTTCTATACAGTCTGCTTTAGAGAAAATGCCTGCAATATTTTTATGTAGATTAAATTAAAACCAAGAGCTTTCCTTGAAATGGTAGCTTCCTTGAGAGAAAATACCTGATATGAAAAAAATTTATGAGATGCATAAAGCTTGTTAAGGGGATAAAAATATAATAAACACGTCATTCTTTTGTAATAAATTCTTTTAGTAATAAAAGCTTTCATAATACCGAGCTGTTCTTTAGAATAATCTTTCTTTAAAAATTATTATTAGATGAATTATTATTATTAATAATCATTATTAATATTAATAAAGTTATATTGGTTATTTGCAGATACACCAGTATGCAAGGAGGGGAAGGCAGAGGTGGTGGTAGGTGCCTTAAAACAGGAAACTGTGTCATTAGTTTGTACAGTTGATAGCCATCCTCCACCTTTGACATTCCACTGGACCTTCAACAACTCTGGGGAGTTAAATGAACGGCCTGAGCACAATTCCATATTAAACTACACGCCTGCCACAGATATGGATTATGGAACGATTGCCTGCTGGGCGAGTAACCAGGTGGGCAGGCAACGGACGCCCTGCCTGTTCCAAGTGAGTCTCGAGTCCGAATCTTCTTATTTTTATTCCTCGAACAATTTATTAGGGTTCTTATTCTCGTCTCTTCCTGACAAACGGAACGTCGATCTTCTTCCAGACTGAGTTATTTATTTCATCTTGGTAGATTAATTAAGATGCTGAAGAAGTCATATCAGAGAAATGAAAGAGTCTAAAGTTTAATTCGATAATATTTCACTTTGTAGGATTGCTTCTAAAAAAAACCCAACGAATTACTGAAGGACAAATCTTTTTGTTTCAGGTTATAGCGGCAGGGCGTCCATACGTTTTACACAATTGTACTGCCACAGAAATGTCTTCCCCGATAGAATTGGAAGAAATTGGTTCGAAATCGGGAACAGGCCTCATGGTTCGTTGTCTTGAAGGCTACGATGGTGGATTGCCAATTCAGAGCTACCATCTGGAAGTGGTCAGCGATGATGAGGACAATGATGGACCCATTATTTTGAACAAGACAGTTGCAGCGAATCCAAGTGGTCCGCTTTTTGAAGTTGCTGGTCTCACGACAGGAAAAAGTTACAAATTATTCTTGTACGCTGTCAACTCGAAAGGGCGCAGTGAACCCACAATATTGGAACCAGTGACTCTAAAAGGCGTCGCCATGTACACCACAGGTGAGTGGTTTGATAATCTAAATTGAATATCGTGTTTGAAATTACCGGGGAATTACAAAATTATCTTTCTGAATCTCGAAAGCTTTTATGTTTTCTCTTCATATTTGATACTACGAGTCCGAACATCTGATACTTTTCAAATTGATAGCATTTAATCAGGAATTTTAACTGAAGTTTTAATTGGATTTAATTATTGATTTGTGATTTTCTAAACTTTTTCCGATTGGACATGGTATATGAATTCTGATGCGATAAAACTATATTTTTATTCTGCCATAAAAACTTTGCAGAATATTCCGAATGTTTTTAGATGTTTGAAATTCTTTGCAAGTTTTGAATTTTTAGATTAGATTATCAACAAAATTTTCATCCTAGCATTCTATAGGCAAAAATTCGGTTTAATATAAAGTTCCGCAGTTTAATCACATATCTACTGAAGAAAGCCAATATAGTAGGTCGATTTTAGCATCAGGTGGTCAACAAAGTTATAAGTATAGTTAGAAATCTTGTTTCATGTTGAAGCTATCGCTGCATGAAAACATGTGTAGGAAAGTTTCCCTATCGCCGCTTAAACGTTGACACATGACAAACTGATTCTATTTGCATGTCTTTACTCCTCGTCCTTCTTTCTTCCACGTAGAAAGAGTAATTCATGAAAAATAATGTATGTATTCGGAAATTATGATTACCGTTCACACAAATCTTTCAAGATAATTCTTATTATAATTAATTTTAAAATGTAGACTATAATTTATGCCTCTCTATTTTCTTTCTCATTGGTAGAACTTTTCGCTCTGAAGGTTTTAGGTTGCCAAAGAACAAACTCATAAAATATATAACTAAAGTTTTTCAACGTCCAGTATATTTTTTTTAATATGAATTGTGGGGTTGAAACGAAAACCTCATTGTAAATAAACAATCAAGGAAGGAAATAATTTGCTATTGGATTTCAAGGCGCACAGTCAATTTGATTGGAAATTCCAATTTGGGATTCCAAGTTTGACTGCGCGTCCCACGAAAGCAAACGTAACGGTTTGCGTACCTGGATAGGTGTCCGTTGATTGAGAGTAATCTGTTTTGTTAATTGCAAGGTCCGCAGAGACCGTCGATACCTGTGGTTGCGTTGTGCTGCGTTCAGCGTTACAAGCCGGGCCTTGCGTCCTATAACCACCCCCAGGGTCGTGTGGGGGCGGTTAACCGAGTAATTGCAACACTGACGGGTCCGTTTGGACCATTTGCGCAATTGCGATCATATTCGACATGACTTTAATGAAATTTACAAAGGTTCAATCATAAACATCATCAAAACATCATGTTTACTCAAAAAAAAATTGTCCTAGTGAAAGAATCGAATTAAAATTCATTTGGAACCAATACGGTATGTTCCGGAATTTGTATCCGAACTAAACAGTTTCATTTCGATCTAAACCGAAGGCAGTTTTCCATCCTTTTTAATTCTTTTGAATTTGTGCGTAAACTCTAAGTTCAATTCGAATGAATCTGAAATTTACCTTACAATCCTTTTTATCTGTAGTCCCCAATCCAAAGGAATCCGAAATCAATCTAAAGTTCCCTTTCAATCCTTTTCATTCCGTGCTCCCAGTCCTAATTAATCCGAAATCAATCCAAACTACTACTTTTTCTTGAAAATTCCTTTCAAAATAATTTTTAAATCTCCTGAAATCCTTCCACTGATTTAGATCTGAAAATGAATTTCCTTAGTTTCTGATTTTTAATTGTGGAATTCGAAATATCTTGTAACCTCAGTCGGACTGGCATTATTTTTTCGACTTCGGATTACATCTGATTCATTCGGATTCCAATCCTAGTTTCAATCTCAGAACAGATCGGATTCAATCGAATAGAAATCTTGATTTGATTTCGGATTAGGTTATCTTGGGTTTCGCCTCGCATTATGTGGGATTCAATCAGATTGGTACCCTTATTTTAAAAGCAGATTGGAATTCTTGTTTCGATGTCGAATTAAATCGTATTCATTCGAAGAGGAATCTTTGATCTATCTTCGGATTAGATCGAAATTAAACTATTTGGTTCAGATACAAATTCCGGAATGAAATGAATTCAAAAGGATAGAATTTCTTCTATCCAAAACTTTCACCAGGGTGGCGTTTGAAAAAAAAATCAATGTTCATTGTTAAAAATGTTTGTGATATAGACTATAGATAGAAAATTGAATTTCTTATTGCAGACATCAACAGGAGGAAAATGTCGGTATTTATAGTGCCTTCATGGAGTAAACGGAATCGGTATCGTAGCATTTAGAGTTTGGATTTCAAGTAAACATAGTTGGTGGGCCAATCAGACTAGTTTGTAGTTGCTGGTTTGATAGCAACACCAACATCAGTAGACCACCTCCTCCTCTATTTTGTCCACTCGTCCCTTCTAGAAAGGGAACCTCAATTCTGGTCGTAATAGACTCCCTCTAGCCCGAGATACATAATGGAAAGTCATTGGTAACATACGGTCGCGGGTCAACACGAGGTTAATTCAGTTTACCAGCGATTTCCAACGCGCCAGGCAACCCCGACCCTCTCGTTTCTGAACCTACCCTCTCCCTCTGGTTTTCGCTTCCACTTCCAATTTGACCCGTCCTCATGTGGGGACTTCCAAGTGCGAATATTGATTTGCCAACCGTAAACTCTCAACCCTGATTTGCGAGAAAAGTAGGAACCCCGGTCTACCACGCAATTCGGAAAGCCATCATCGATAAACGACAGCGATAAATCACTTGGGGTAAACGAAATTCCACAGAACGAAATCCATACCTTTCATTCCGTTTGTAGAAGAGGCTATGGCGAAAGGAATTTTAGGGCACTTACGAATGATCCAAGTTTTTCTTTAGAGCTTTCTCGCTTAGGAGGATACATTATGGATTTGGGAATGGAAATTGGAGATATAAGCATTTCTTTCTTACCTGTGCTTTGCATTTGATCAAATTCTCGAAACTATTGTGCACAAGGAAGGAAAAAATCTCTAGAGTTGTGAATGTTGTGTGTGAATCAGTCTCTGGTAGATTAAATGTATGCGAGTAGGTAAGAGAATCTTGTCTGCTTTTGACAGTTTTGAAAAAGCTTTCGGTTAAGTTGATAGGGTGAAACTATGGAATTCTGAATGAGTATGGAATCAAAGGTTGGCCTTTAGGTTCGGTAAAAGCAGTGTATAAAGATAGTAGAACTAGTATAAGAGAAAATAGTCATCTGAGTGATTGGTTTGATGTAGCAAAATCAGAAGATGATTCCAGAGAATGATGACTAAACTGATTTTCTGATGTTCTACTACTATAGCTTAAAATAATATTTGAACATTTTCTATAGTCGACTGATTTAGTAACGTAAATGTCGAAGCGACATGTGAAATTCAATTAATTTTTCACTCGAAATTCAGATAAAGCTTTAAATAGAGGGTAAGAGTGTTTAAATTCTTAATCTGCTTATGCATATTAAATAAGAGGTAAAAGAAAAGAAGTAATACATGGAAAATAGAAAAGTGGAATTCAAAGGTGAAGCAAAATAAGACGGTGAAGAGAAAAAAACAACAGAAGTAGAAGATGAAACAACTTTAACAGCATTGGCAAAGTATACAATAAGTAAGGAGTACGAGAAAAGAGAATTGCAACCATTTCGTAATCTCTCCTTGGATGACCCGTAGCTAATCCATTAAGAAAATTAAAGCAAACTTTCCTTCCTTCAGAAATAGGAAACGTGTCCTCGCCCGTTTGTTAAATTCGTGGCGAGGAATAAGAAATAAGTCTGTCTTCCTTTTTCCTCGAGTTTCAAGAAAAGACGTACTTTTCAAGAAGTAATCAATTTTTTCTCGGTCTTATGAAACGTATTTTCCCTCATGAAAGAATAAAATTGTTTTCAGAAATAATCTTGGAAATAAATAAATGAATAATTAAGATTTTTGAAATTTCATCCGAAATATATCTGATCAAATCTCGATCTTTTTTATCAGAAAGCTGAAGCTCTTGTTTGTCATGATCTCTGTGTAGTCGTTTTGGAATGCGATTCTTTTCAAATTGGTTTCCAGTTTCCGCAGAATTGGTTCAATTTCAGGCCAAATGCCCGGAACTGTGACATGCAAGGGGGGACAGTATCAGTTTTACAAAGTTACCTCTTTCATCTTTTTTGTTCACTTTTATCAACCTCCCTTTCCCCGGAAATAAGTTTTTACGATTCTTTGATTTATACTTTTCCAATAATATCAGTTACAAGATTGATTATTCAACAATAAATTGAACTCTTTCGATTTTTAAGAACTTAAAAAAATGGATAAAACTCTGATTCAATGATTTCAGTTTACTTTACACTGAAGTAAAATAATGTTTTCTTAAAGAAACCCTTCTCTCCCAAAACCCTTCCAAACTTTACAACAACAGAAACTGATCTCAAACTTCAGTAAACTAAGCACTTAACATTAGCATACTCCGCCAAAGTTATAATCTTTTCCCTCTTTGCAAAGTGTGATAATTTCAAGTATTTCTTCAAGAATTAATGGGGAAAACTTTTTTCTAAGCTTCTCCCCTTTTTCTCATTAAAACTCTTCCGGAAGACGTAGTGAAATTTTCACCAGTCTAGTGTGACACTTCTGGTTATCACTTTCATGTAACCTGACATTTATCGCTATCACAAGGTATCGCGAGGGAATGATAAAGTGGAAATAACCAACTTCTTAAATTTACCGGATCCGTTACGAGCGGTCAACCCCTGTTCGCTACCGTGGAGATGGCGGCAGAATTTTACGATGGAAAAGTTTAATTACATTCGAGCAGGACCATCTCGGCGTAAACATTCGAGGACTTGCTGGGATGAACTGCTACCTCGATCTGGAGCAATCTTAAATTCCTCCTGATGGCTCCGCAAAAGTCCGACATCCTTTCGTTTTCTGTGTTACATCTTTTTACAGCAAGAGTTGAGTTTAAATTGCTCTTACTTCCCACCGCCTATCAAACTCCGATCAAACTTTGAGTGTACCTATAAAAAAGTCTCTTTCCATTCCGTCTCTTTTGATTAAACATCCAAGTTTGCTTACCAATTTATACAGAACGAGTCCTCTCTCAATCAACTCGTTAATTCTTTTATGATCAGAGTGTCAGTTTTTATACGAACTCTTCATTTATTTTAAAATTGGATTAGGTCGAATTCTCATTTTTGTTCTCATGTTTGTTAATTTTTTTTACTTCGAATTAGATCAGATTAAATCGGATAGGGATCCTTGATTTAAAATCGAATTGAGTTGAATTCAGTCGGATAGAATTCCTAGATTGGCATTCTTGTTACGATTTCAGATTAAATCGGATTCATTCGGATTGCACCCCGAATCATTTTATGATCAGAGTGTCATTTTTTATACGAACTCTTCATTTTATTTTCTACCACCACCTTGTTCATTTTTGTTGAAAAAGTCGTAGTGCTGAAAATATCAAAGCGTTTAAGTTCAAAGTTTTCTCGGAATTATTGCGGTTGATAGATAAGAAGCAGGGTCCAAGTTTTAAAGAAACAATCTTGGCACAAAATTGTTTTATGCAAATTCCACTTTTCTTCAATGCTGAGATGTTAATCAGAGTGGCTAGTGTGAGAAAGCATCTCACCCTGTCAGTTACATCGTTTTACAGTAAGAGTGAAGTTTAAATTGCTCTTCATGCTCTTCATGCTTTTCGCTGCTTATCAAAGTCCAATCAAACTTTAACGAGTGCTTATCAAGAGGACTATTTCGCCTCGCCTCTCGTAATGGTTGTCTCTGATTTTTCGCCGATTTAAATAGTGCAGACAACTAAATGGTGTTCGTTTTTAATCACACGCTCTACTTTCGAGTTACAATTAAACTTTTTTAGTCATAAAAACCACGTAAAAATAGCAAAAGCTCTTCAGAAAACCTCACTAATGATCCCGAAGCAATCTTCAGATTTCAATAGAAATCCTTTTGAAATAATCCTTCGGTTATTTTCTCAGAAAAATAAAATTCTATAGAAAATGGACAAACTATACTCTTGATTCAAAGGCTAAAACTGACGCCTTGATACGAAGTAAGAAATTGGAAACATAATTAAAATGATGCAATTAAATTATTGAGGAATCGTGAAGTCGTGAAATGTTAAATTTTATTGCCACTAGTATGAGAATTGTATTTGTGAAAGCTGTATTTCTTTTGCGTTACGTACTAATTATCGAGCGATGACCTTTTGCTACGTGAATTTGAGACGACTTCCGGCTCCAATTACCGAACAAAGTCATTCTGTGGCGACTGTAAATGCAAAATCGATAATGTCTCTGTTCGCAACCCAAGGACAAAGAACACGCTTATTAACTTAATGTAAGTGCTTCACTTGAAAAGAGGCAATGGAAAAAAAAAATATATATAATGAGTTTTAGTCTTAAGTCGTAATTCTTTACGTCTTCACTCTTATCTATTTAAGTGAATACTACTAGAAATCCATTTAAAAAAGTATTACACAGTCTTCAAACGTTATTTTAATCTTTTTTTAATAATAATAATCTAAAACAAGTAAAATAATATTTAGAAACATCAGATGTAAACCTTAAAAACATATCGAGACATCCGCCTGACAAGAGAATATTTCAAAGCCTTCTTCTCATAAAAAAAAACTACCCGAGGTGCTAATCAGTCTGCAGGAAATTATTTTCAGACTATACTTTCACTGTTGAAAAATATAGCAAATAGGCCTCACTGCTCTTTATTCTTTTTTCCCTTTTCTTGCATCCCTGGAAATATTAATCTTTGAACTCCTTTTTATTCAGAGAAATACTGTTTTACGCGACTTACACTACTTTTAACTATAACTTATAATTTATCACACTCTATGGCCGATTTAAACCGGCTTACACTACTTGTAAAGTGCTATGGCTGACCTTACCCGACCTAAACTACTTAACACCAATTATGGCCGATTAAAAACGACTTACACTTCTCAAAACCCACAATGTCTGTCTATAAGCTACTTATACTACGTGAAAAGATATAATTTCTCACAAGAAGGGAATCCGCTAAACCACAAAGCAAAGTTCAATGTGAAGGGGACAATAATTGACTCTAGGGTGCAGAGTTGATATCAAAAAGAGGATTCAGTACAAATAGTGTTAATTTAAAGGTTTAATTAGACATATCAATGCCTTTTTTCCTTTCATCCCTACATTGGTTATTCCTCAAACTTTCATCAGAAACTTTCACTCTAAACTCTGAAAGCAGAGATCATACATGGGACTGCCCTCTGGGCCTCTGCATGTGTTAAATTATGTAATTATATTCTCCTTGTGGCAAAGCACGCTAGCTCGTACATATGTATCACTGGAGTAGAATATTCAGCATATTACGTATCCGTATGGAGTTCAACAGGAGCACGCATCTATTTATATATATGCGACAACGGTAATAGCAGCGTAATAGACATATCTTCGTTAATTACTGTCCTGCTTATTAAGCCCGGCCACTGCGGCTACTACTGTGCCACTGATACTGACGCGCACAGCTTTATTGCTCGGAGCACCTTTTGCAGATTGCGAGAGAGGAGCAACAGCAGTGAGAATTACGTTATCACCTGGATGACAGAGTAGATATCATTGAAAATTTAAGCTAATGCTTCAATCTGATGCCTAGCTTGTTGATATTTATTTAAATGTGTGTTAATTCTTGTGACATGACTTAATTTCGTTGAAGATAATTAGCACTTGAAGAATAACTCGTGCGGAAATTTTTATGGGAATTTTTAAAGAATTTGAAATAATTCACGAGAGTTCTGAGATTTTAAAGTGATTTGAAAATTTTTTTGGGTATTTCAAGGAATTTTAAATAATATCAGATGATATTAAAGCATTTAAGGGGATTTCAAGAGATTTTAAGGGATCTAGATAATTTAAAAGGATTTCAAGAGATTCTAAAGATTTTAAAGCTGTTTTTGAAACATTAATTATTTTTTTAAACATTAATGTATTTTTTTTTCAGGGAGCACAGATGCGTCATTGTTGAGCCCATTGCTTTTGGGTCTGGCAGCAACTGCAACACTATTGGCCCTTGCCGTAGCCGTTTTTCTCGCAGCTTTATACCGGAAGCATTCCAGTGGTCGAGGAGGGAGTCCAAAGCACGCTCCTATCGTGTGCGAACCACCTCACACAGGTTCTACCACTCCTGTACATTCTCAAACCAAACAGGCGGTCGATGATATCGATCCTGACATAATACCCAACGAATACGGTAAGTGTCTTGAACTTATTAACACCTGTGAATTATACTTTAAAACTCTCTTGAAAATCTATAAGCGTTTCCAAAAAAAAGGAGGAGATATGAATCAAAAATGTAGACAATCTGTTTATAAAAGAGCCTAATCGGTTTCCGGTTACATAAAAACAGAATATTAATAAAATTGTAAAATATCTCCACAATATGAGAAATTGAAAAGAAATAAAACAGCTGAGATACCTTTTTTTTTCATTAAAATATCTCTGATCTATTATATAAAAATAATGGATCTTTCATAAGTATGAAAAAAAGTAATAATATTTTCTGTAGTATATTTCATAATATATTCTATAAAAGGTTGTTGAATTTTTAAAAATCTTTCGATTCAGAAATGCTTTCTTATAAGAAATATTATGGTACAATATCCGACAGGAAGTACGTGATCGATTTTATGTTTTATGTGAAAAGATATGTAAGCACGAAGGGCTGCCTTACTTTAATTAAGTTAGTCATGTTACTTTAAACCTTAAAGGGCTTCGTAAAATCTGTTCACAGAAAGAAGACCCTTAACATATACCCCTGTCTATAAGACACCGCCGCAAAGACGGAGAAAGGATCGGACAGCAGATGACGCTACCTCACCGGAAAAGAAGCCGATTGTTCGATCTACGATGGATCTTCAACAAGATCTCAGATTGGGCGACTCCTCGCCCATGCCGACAATAAATTTCACCCAAAATCACGTGGTACAGCCAAATACGTACACTCATCCTCCAACAATGGCGGATTTCAAACAAATGGCGATGGACGCCTACAATCAGCGTAACAATCATAATGTAAGTTACTTCATTAATAATTATATTAATTCAAGTGAATTATATTGAATAATTACTTAAAAAAGGATATAAAAGATATCGTAAATAAAAGTAGCGATTATACTTTCCTTTTATGTTGGCAAATGTTAATAGCTATAGTACTTTGTAAGCTTCACTCAATTTCTGAATATTTCATGAGAAACTTAAATGTATCACTTGCACTTTGATAAAAGTTTGAAACTTTAAGCTCAGTTCCCTCTACTTTCCCAATAAAATTTTCACACCACACTCGCATTCCGAGAAAGTTTCTAAAAGATTCCCTCCATTTTACCATAAACTGATTAACCAATTATGGTCTTAATGAAAGTTGATTTTGCTTAATATAACAGTACAAGCATCGCAATTACTTATAATGAAATTATTCTCCCCCTAAAAAAATGACTTAACGTTTCTGATGGGGTCTGAGAGAGCATTAACGAATTAAATAAAAATTTCAATTCAGACTATAAATATTTGATCAGTAGGGTAACATTGACCCTATAAAATAATGCTGGACGGAGTCGAGCCATAAAAGTTTATTTCAAGGGTCTGAAGTCTTTAAAATAAATGTAAATTCTTAAACGTAGACGTCGAAAACAATTAACAAATAAAAAGGAGAGTAATTAATGTTATTCTTCGCAGTGGATGAGCTTTAATGCATGACAAGTCTTCCACTTTAACTTTTACGGTCTAGTACAGCCATGGGTTATCTACGCTTCTTCTCGGAGTTTAATTATCTAGAAGTTTTCTCGATAATTCGAGAGGGCCAGTTTCGATGCGCGTGACTCGACTCGGGCTCTCTACTTCGTCTTTCCTATGGCTTGAGTTTCTTTAAATGCCTGAATAATTTAAATCGACGGCGATCTTCTACTATCGAGAGACTTCTGACCATCGATTTTCAGGGATTCTATTTTTCATTGCGATTTCACGGAATCCTTCCATCTCCAGAAGGTGCCAGACGAGAAAAATTAATGAAGGCTGCACCTTGTGGATCGGCAATTCTTGATAGCGTTCAGATTTCTCATTATTCTGTTCATTTTCCCAACAAAAGTTGTCTTAGCTGTATTGTTATGCAGCTGCGGAAAAAGTTGGAAGATAAAAATATTGTTATTGAGCTTTTCATCTGTATTTTACATTTTTATACATATGGATTTGTGCTCTAATCCATATTTGCTTAAGCGGGAGTTAAAGGGTGAAATATATTAAAAATCACTCGATAAGTTTCTATACATTTTTAAATTCTTTTAAAATTAAATTTTCAATTAATCTTTATGAGCTTTTGCTTTCATTTATGATTACAGGTTTATTACAGCCTTCAGAGGGCGAGCAAAGGTATTTCGTCGTTGCAACAAAGGCCCGTGTCCTCGAGTCTCTCTGCACAAGGGAAGATTCATCAACCGGAAGTTGTGACGCGTTCAAATAGAATACAGGAAAGTTGTATATAAGTCTGAAGACTGAAATCATCTATTGTACGTAACACAGCTTTGTGACTCATAAAAATTACATCCGTACAAACATCTGTATAAAGAAATACGTGTAATATCGACTGCCTAAGAATCAACAACTTCGCGGAAATTTGGTGCGAAGATACTGCAAATAAGAGAGACTACAACAAAAGCAAGTAGACTTCCTTTATTTAGTGTACCAGTTTCAAAACTATTTATCTCTTTTACTGTTTATTGTACAAACTAACAGAGTTATATTGTAAGTGACCGGCATTGTGTGAACAGAGACGAGGTATCTGTTTCAAAATATTATACATACAGTGCCGGCCTTTGGGGGGGAAGGCTGCCCGAGGACGCCTTTGGTTTATATGAATTTTGATAAATTTCTAAGGTTTTTAGTGATTCTAAATTTTGTGATATTTTAAGAGAATCCAAGATATTTTTACAAGTTTTAAAAAATTTCATAAAAATTTTAAATATTTTTAAAGATTTTAAAGTTTATCGTGGAATTTTGTGGGATTTCAAGGAATTTTCGTGATTTTTAAAAGATTTTATGGAATTTTAAGAGATTATTTTAAAGGATTTTAAAGAATTTTAAGTTATTTAAAATTTTGTGGAATTTTAGCAAATTTTACGGAATTTTGAATCGGATTTCAAAGAATTTGCGTGATTTTTAAAGGATTTTGTGGAATTTTGAAAGATTTCATGAAATTATAAAAGATTTCTTAAAGGATTTAAAAGAATTTATAGTGATTCGAAATGTTGTGGAATTTTAGGGAATTTTCGGAGATTTTGAATGAATTCCTAGAAATTTCAAGTGATTTTAAATGTTATCATGAGAAAAATTGCTTTTTTTCATTCCTTAAGTATTTTATTTCTCTTGAAATCCTTTGAAATCTTTCTAATCCCCTTTGATCGAGTATTGATATTTTTTATTTTGAAGGGGTCGCCATAAAAGATTTTGCCCGAAGGCGCCACATAGACTATAAGGTCGGCACTGTATACATATTTCATCATATTAATGAATGGAAAGTATGTTTTATAATTAATTAGTTATATTTCCACATTTATATACTTTATATATTACATATATACTTTAAGTACATGATTCTAGCATATTTAAGTCATTGCCTTTTATCATAGATTAGGTTTAAGTTAATCTTCAAGTTGCTATTTGATATTACAAACAGAATAATCACAGTTTTAATCAAGCAACATCCCATCATTATTCATGCAATAATAATGTCCTTTCAACAGTATCTTCCAATCAATTTAATACATTGTACAGAAGGATGATGGGAAAGCAATTTTTGCTGGAAAATGGAATTTTTTATGCACTTTGTAATATTTCGTGAGCCAGAAAACGGGAAGTACAAGTTTTAAAATTCGTCATTGTAAGAGTATGAATTGAAAGCTTTTATAATATTGCAATCAATACGCGATTTTAAATAATGAAAAATTGAAAACTCTAAATTTTGAAAGCTGATTTTAATTACGTAAATTATATTTGCAGTAGAAATTCAATATACACACAAGTGTGCTGGATTCAACTGTACCCAATTTACGTACCATAGTGAAAAACCCGCACGGGTCACAATTTACACTGCGTTCAATCATCACCCTTTTCACTGATTCATGACCGCCATTGTTGACTCGTAACGACTAAAGGAAATTTCAGCAACGTTTGCACTGACATGATTATACAGCGTCATATTTTTGTTGCATTGCGTTCCCAGTGGCAGTGGTGAGTGCCAGAACAGCGATATTCTAATAACAGGTTGCTTTTCCTGCGCCATGCAGTGAAACGAAAATAATCGAACTGTCAATCGAATGACAATTGTCGACGCTATCTTCTGGCTGTCATTGGGACCCGTCATCTCGTCTCTGTTCACCTCGGTGACGCATTCTCATCGGTATTAATATTTATACAAGATTAGTTTTTGTACAAAGATTTATTGTAAATAAGTCTGATAATAGTTTAGGCGATAGTTACTAATGTCCGAATTTTCTTCGTAACATGTTAAGATGAAGTGAGGAGAAATTTCGTGTACGAACTCTCAAAGATATACGAATAAACGAATGCATTTCGTCTGTTTTTGATAATAAGGTGTTTTTACTCTACAGTGGCAAAATGGGCACAGAGAGAGAGGGAGGGAGAGAAAGGGAGAGAAAAGGTGGAAAAGAGGAGGCTCTGGAATTCCTGTTGTACGTGACACGAATCTCTTCGATAGCTGGCTACTACTTTATCGATTACGAACTCTATTTTACGATATAGAGATTTCAACCTGCGTTATTCCCATATTTATTCCATTCAATACAAACTCATTTTTCATTTTTGATACGTTTGTCAGATGTTTTTATGCTGGTATTCAAAATTGTTATACGATTTTCAGGGAGATTCTGTCTGGAAGTATGTAGAGGTAATATTGATTGAATGTCAAAAACAATTGGTGAATATTTTGATTATTTAATTGATGCGAACAAATAATTGGAATGTGAAGAATGCTCCTTGCAACTGACAATAAGGAACAAGGTGCGCTAATTCAACCATTTCCAGGAGATCGCAGAGTGTTAGAGTGTGTTTGCATACATCGTACACCCTCCTCTTGATAACAAGTAACAGGGCTAACCCAGAACCTCTATCCCATTATTCTATACGCCAGCCGAGTCTCTAGGGCTGTCGAGGCGACCTACTCGTTCTCTCTCAAACTAACGTCTCCTCACCCCAGAATGATCTACATAATTACGATCCATCCAGGCAGTATTAATCTCGCACGAATGCGTACTGCAGAGTTGTGCAGACGCCTTGCGTGACAATACTGCTTTGCAGGTTTTCAGGCTGTACCTGTCAGTAAGTTAACATTTATTTGTTTACTACTTCTTGAGTATAATGAACGAGCCTCACTACTAATTCACTTTTCTCGTTCATGATGCATTTTATCAACGCCACCCTCAATCAAAAGCCTAATCAAATTGTATCAGTCTTCATCTATGTCATAATGTATCAATTTTCATAAAATTACATTAGTAAAATAGTTTTTCCAGTGCATGCAAACTTACATTAATGATGCATGATAAGACAAGAATTTTTTGATACTTGATTGTAAACTCTTGAATTTCAAAGGAATTTGGATGAGCCCGTGTGGAAATCTTCCCAATTAAGCCCAATTGTTATTTGGGCGCCAATCTGGGCCCAACTGGGCAACCTTATTTGTAAAAAAATCTTGAAATATAATAGTTTTATTAGTAAAATAGTATGTTAGTTGTGATTTTGAATTTGTCTCGTGACTAATTATGATGAAAGTTTAATAATTTATCTTATTTAAATTCATTGGGCATTAAGTGGGTAACCCCATTTTGGGCATAAGCTAACTCAGCATTACAACCCCGACTATAGAACCCAATTAGTAGTTGGGTAGTTGTTGGGGTGTGATCGGGGAACCTAATTGGGCCCCAACCGGCTTTTGCACACGGGTTATATGTTGTTTAATGTATTATAGACATCTTTCCCTAATTTAAAAATATTTCCTGTTTATGTTAACCGCTAAGAAAACTTAAAGTCAGAACTTACATATTAAAATATAAAATATTATGATAATAAGCTACTTTTATCTCTTTAAAAGTGTCTACTCTATTTAGAAATATTTCGATGGCTGTTCCCACTATTCTAGGGAAATGGTTCGTTAACGATGCCAATTACCGCGCGCCTTTTCGCTTTCTCCGCAACGATTACCGCTGACTGGTAAATGCAATCCTAACGAACGCAGAACGAGGACGAGATGAGAGGTATTGTCTATAGTTAGTAGACAGAAGTCCACCAAGAAATTATCGTGAATGTTTAAAAAGACTTAATTGCTTGTGGTAAGTACGACATCAATGAAAAGAATATATATATGTATTTTTATTATATAAAAGTACCTGCATAAGAAGATAATTCATCAGATCGTATATATACCCTATGTTGCTTTCTAATGAAAGAGCCACATAACTTCAAGTTTAAAAAGATGAAAGCAACACATAAAAAGGTTTTAACTTGCGTTGAAAAAATCCATTTTATAAAAGTAACATAGGATACGGGCTTGCTAAAAGTTACAATTCGAAGCACGAGCTTCATTCAATATTTGATGTGGTGTGCATCAGAGTTTGGAATTTCTTTTTTACGATGAAGGATCATCACTTGTTATGACAGGTTTTGTTACATGTTCTCATGAAAGATAATTCAGCAATGAAAATCGATAATCTGAACATTGTATAAATACGTAGTAATTCAGCGCTTATCGTATTGATTTTGTAAAATGATATTTAGTCATGAAAGCTGAGTGAAACAATCAATTGATTATATAATTTCAGATATCCGATGACCTCCGAATTTTGCGTGCTCAATTTTTTTTATTCAACGTATCTTTATGGCAATCTTCATTTTAGAAATTGCTGATGGAAAACAAGATAAGTTTGGACTGACTTTTCAGTACCAGTCAGACAAAAATACGAGAGTAATCAATTTGTAAAATTGTATATAGGCGACGTATATTTTTATTTCATTTAATCGTTTTTCCGCTGACTATGGAAACAGCTGTGTAGTGCTTTGACGATGAAGTTGAATAAACGAAAAACTCCACAAGTTGCAGAAAACGGATGAGCAGGAAAGTCTAGAAAATCCTATATCGGGAAGGGTGGCGAAGGAAAGTTCGGATTAAACTTTTTCAACGTGCGAAAAGTTAAGCACTGTCACTTCCTCGACACAGCGTCGCGGTCTCTAATGGAATTTACGTTCGAGTTTCAGAAATCGTTGCTCTCTTAATAAAAGACCTGCAACTGCACACGAAGCATTTTACAACCTGTAGAAACTTTTATGCGAGTTCCCTCGCATATAAATTAAAATTTATAAGAAAATACAATCTATTTATATATGTATATGTAGTTAGGGAATCAGCGAAATTCTGCTGGTTCATATTAAGAGAGTGATTGGCTTTTGAATGACTTGAAGTTGTAAGAAGTAAAACAAATATCGTGCGTGTGTTGGTCTGCTCGTGAAATTAAATAAAACTGAAAAGAAAATTATTTAATAACGTTTTTTTTAACCAAATATACACCTGGGTGAAAAAGCTGTGCATCCATGACTTTTAACGCGAGGTCACATCAGTATAAAAATGATTAGCTATTAAAAATGTGTGATAAAATTTTATTTCTTTCGCGGGCTTTATTGGTACTAAACTGAGTACGTTTTCGTTAGTTTCGGGCGGTAGAAAAGCCAACACTCGTAGCGCATTTCCATTCATTTAAATGACCCAGGTATAAATATGCAACAGAAAGATTTTATGCTTCGTGCACTGGCAACGTTCCTCTTTTCTGCCCAATTTTCGCGATTGATTCGAGACGATTTCAAAGTAGACGTAGAGGAAGTCATGCTAAAAGCAAACTGGAAAAAGAGCTCTTTTTGCCCTTTCGTATCTCTCCAAATCGAAACTCGTCTAACATCAATTTGTGCTGGGAAGATTCGTCGTATTACGTGTTACCTACTTAGAAAGATGTGCTTTTCTCTCTCGAAAGCACTTTTCGCGAAAAGTAATTTAGATACAAATACCAGAGTATTTAGTTCTGAGTGGAAAAGTAATTTCAAGTGGGCTATATATTTGAAGCTAAATTGCATTCAATAAAAACTTTTAGAGGCTCTTTCTAGAACGTGGTGTAGAAAATATTATACATGGAATATTCTGGTTTAATCTGATGATTGCATTAAAATAACTTTTTTTTCGCAGATTTTAATTAATTGATATTGACTGAAATATTGAAATCAATCCCTGCTTCTTTGAAATCCAAATTTATTGAACAAACATTATTAACTTAGAATTCAGCAAACAAGCCTAATATCCAAAGCCTATATGCAGCACCCTTCCTTTTGCATTAGTAAACGTGCGAGCGCATTAAATTTGTGCAGCTTGTTCTATAATCTACAAGTAGCAGATAAAACGAGATTATTTCGTAGCAAACATACGATCCAATGTATAAAAGCAGCTTATTATAAATTAAATAAGTAAAATAAGTTGAAAGAAAATTTAAGTTATAACGGTTGAAAAGGAATGCAGCGGCAATTCCACAAAATGCCCAAGAAAATAGTGTCGACAGAGTGAATATCGTGAAAATCCTGAAAATCGTGAAATAGCTCTTGTATTTTTAATAGATAGGTCCATCTCGCTTTTAATCCGCAAACAAATTGACTTCCTCTTTTTCATGTAAATTCATACACCGGAAAGTGAACAATTGAAGTAGCATTGTTCTTTTATGTACATGCTGATACACTTTACTGAAATTTATATTTAATTGATGTAATAAAAAGTTTATTAGGATTGAGATTATATAATACTGCTTACGCGTATACACAAGTTAATATGTTTATTAAACATGCTAATTTTATAGGACATTATGAAATTTAGTTGCTGAATTATTTTACTTCAGTGACTATAAATAGCGATATTTGAACTTTAATCTAAAAATATAAAAACAATTTAACGGGGTGGAAAGTATTATACGTTATTAAAATTCGGAATTTAAATTCAAGTGCTATTCTTGTGTCATTTCTTGAGTCTGTGGAACTAGTTAAAGGGATGGAAATTGTGCATGAAATTAACTTTTGCTTCTTATTTTCGCGACCAACTGCTTGGAAAAATAGAATGAGGCGGTCTCCTACACTCTTCTTCACCCCATCGTGTCAAAAATGTCAATTATTTCCCTTATAAATTCAAAGCAGATTGCTCAAATGATTGCTCTTAGAAAATTAGAATTTTGTCCGAAGTTA
>CAJFCP010025875.1:0-11455 GCA_904066005.1 Synergus itoensis | reverse complement strand
TACAAGCGGAATTTAAATTTACAACGGATTTTTTACAGTGTATGTAATTGAAAGATTAAAAAAAAACCGTTATTATTGTCAAACGCTGAGGCTGGCGTCCCATGATTGCGTTTTGCGTTGCGTTTTTGCGGAAAACCGTGAGAGTGAGAGAGATGGTAGTATTAGTGCGTCTCTCTCACTCTCATGGTTTTTCGCAAAAACGCAACGCATTCCCGCAATCATGGGACGCCAGCCTGAAAGCAGTACACTCGAGTCTCTCAAATGTCAAGTGCGTCTTTCTCAAAACCCACTTGATAACCACTGCACACGCGTTGCGTTCGGCATCGCAATGCATCGCATGCGCAATTGATGTGACTATAGAGATAAAGAATTACTTGACATTTGGGAGAACCTCTGGCAAAAATTTCTTGACATTTTGGAGACTCGAGTGTAATTCTCTTTGGATAACCGAACAAGTTAAGCAGCGTTGGTTGCGGTTAATACTTGGATGGGTGACCGCTTGGGAATACCGTGTGCTGTTATCATTTACGTTACTTGATCTTGGCCGTATGTGCAAAGCTTTAATTGCAAGCATAAGCCTAATTAGGCTGTGCATTGTGACGTCACAAGCCATATGGTGGAGGGTATACTGTCAAGAAGGTTAGTCTCAGTTCTAAAAGATATGTACAGAAAGCATTGTGAAATTAATAAAAACAATTTTTCAGCGCAAAAGTAAGTCATAAATTTATTAATAAGTATATTTTATAAGTGAACAATTCATTTCCGCTTATTTTGAGTACCCACTTGTCGCTTGACATACTTTTAATTTTTTAATATAATATAAAATGCCATAAATTTGTAGGTTATTTGTCCGTTTGATTTGTGTTAATAAACTCAAACACCGGAAAAATCGGTACTATAACAATTAACTTTACCATTTAAATGTTATAGCATTGATTTTTCCTGTGTTTGAGTTTATTAACACAAATCAAACGGAAAAATAACCTACAAATTTATGACATTTTATTTTATATTAAAAAATTAAAAGTATGTCAAGCGACAAGTGGGTACTCAAAATAAGCGGAAATGAATTGTTTACTTATAAAATATACTTATTAATAAATTTATGACTTACTTTTGCGCTGAAAAATTGTTTACTAATTGAAAATATGTCTCATCATCAATATAAATTGGAAAATTATGTTGATTCTAGTAATTACTATTTTCCATGGTAGACATACTAAATTAGTCAAGGCAACTAAAACAAAGCACAGCATAAGTTTAGAATTTATATCAATATTTTTTTTTTCAAAGAAAAAAAAAAATTTAGTCCCTGAATTTGCCGCCCCAAAAAATTTGCCGCCCTGGGCAGTAGCCCATGTTGCCCATGCCTAAATCCGCCACTGAGCATCATTTTGTTGCAATTTCTCGTTTGTAATCTGTTCTGCATTCTTTAGAATTTTTAAAGCTGTAACGATCGACTGTAACAAAGTTACCTGTGTCGTCTAGTCGCTGCCCTAAACGTTTCTATTGTATTACATTTTACAGCTTCTTCTCGCGACCGCTCCGATCTAAGTAACGGTCTCTGCCGTATTTCTACAGGTATAAAATATACAAAACCCATGTTTTTAGAAAATTGCTTTTTCGAAAAAATAAACTTAGTTAACAAGCAAAGCATAAAGGATAGTATCTAGAGTGTCATAGCCGACTCTTGAATAAAAACAAAAATTTGAGTTGATTTCGGCACCTGAATGAATATGACTTTTATATGGACTTATTAAGAGCATGTGATAATTACCAGAAGAATAAATATAATTTTGCCAATTTTATGTTCACAATAATAAATATTTTTCGGAAAAACTTGACGATTTACCTCCGTTAGATACAGCTGAAGGTAGATTGTCCAATTTTAGGAAAAAGTATTTATTATTGCGAACGTAAAGTTGATAAAACTAAGTTTGCGCTTATATAAAAAGCAACATATGTTCTTCAAAGGTAACACACATCATACTAAAAGTTTGGATAAGCAATTTTAATCCAGTCACGTAGAAATTTTTGGGTGAGTCTTCCAAGAGAAACTGATATAATTGATACACTGCGGTCTCTTTATAATCGATCAATAACGTTATCTATTACAAAGATATCATTATTTCGACATGAAAGGCATGCAAGAAAAGTTAAAAAGTGAGCAGTTCAAAATAAACGATTATCATAGATTCTAGGGAGTTCAGGAAACGTGCGGGGTCCCTTGACTCGTGTTCACGTCACTGAAGGCAACCCTCCGGCAGTTTGATGGGTTGCTAGGAAACACCCCTCGGTCGAAGTCGACTCAAACTCCTAATGTAAGACGAAGAAAGATAAAGCTACGACTCCCCCCCCCCCTCCCTCTCTCACACACACACGCACACACACATGTCCTTACTGTATTCGACTGTTGACTGTACATACTACAGAAGCTGCCGTCCTTTCTCTAAACATCGATTCTGCATCTCATTCTCCCCCCCCCCCCCTCTCTCTCTCTCCCATCCTAGGCAGCAGCAGAAAAATTCTGTCTACTGAAAAGATTTGAGGAAAAGAAAGGAAATAAGTAAAGGAAAAGAAAGGCGTTGAAAAGATATGACTTTAAAAAGGAATTAGTTAAACCCATTGTCAAGGGGAGGGGGCTCGTTGGATAGTGGACACTAGGGAGGTGTAGCCGCGCTCACTCGCAGAATGGGTATTCGTGACGTCGCTTTAATATGATTTGAACAAAGTATAGGGGTCCGTGCAATAAAGACCGTAAGAGACTTAAATATGTAAACCGAACTACATCGCATATATTAAATTTACAGTCTGTGGCACAATAACGTGGACATGGTTTCTGGAAAAAGAAGTATTATTTTAAAGGAACAAAAACACAGTTTGAAAGCACTCTCAGAGGACCAAAATTCGTTTACCTATTGAATTGATTATGTAATTGCAATCATTGCTGAATAAAAATCTTGCTCGGATTTAAACGAATAGAACTGCAATCACAATAAAATGGTACACATTTTACAAGAAAGTAAAAAGAAAGTTTATTTTATTGCGCATCACACAAACCAAGTACATGATCCAAGAATGTAAATAATAATAATAATAATAATAATAATACATAATAATAAAGCTTTATTGAGTAAGCAACATAGACAAAAGTGTTAAACATCAAAAATAAATGAAAATATTTTCCAAAAGCTACGCAATGGGCGAGGTACAGTTTACAGCTGCTTCTGGCTGCTTTATCAACCTAACCTATCGCATATGTAGTACTATATGACAATTAAATTAAAAATGTTATTTATAACTTCTATTCAAAGTTGACGGAGTCTATATATGTATACCTCATGTAGATTGCAATGCAATCAAATAACATGTTTTTCCTTAAAAATTTTCGATTATCTCGACAACTATATGTATATAACATAAAATAACAAATATGTATATACAAGAAAAATTTCATAATTTCAAATTCCAATTGAAAATAGTAATTGACATCTTTTCTCATCTTTTTTTTTTCGTGGTGATACGATTATATTGGAGATTTTCGAACGGAAGCCAAGGAGAAAAGAGTGCATGGAGAAAAGATTCTCACCACTTTCGCAGTTCGCCTGCGCAAAATAGCGAACATAAGACGTAACGTAACGGAGTCGAACCATCGTCCGTCCATAAGTACTCCTCGCAAACGAGAACCGGTTTTTCGGAGGCCGTGACTGGCAACTCAGCCACTCCGATACCTCAAGACCAAATGCAACCAAGTGTACCTATAGTCCGGGTATGCCTTATACATAGGTATATCCTACAGACCTATAGTTGTATCTCAAGTTGGAGTCGCTCAAGAGCTTTCCAACTCGGCTGACTTGGTCTCACTCAAGAGATAGTCCACGTCGGCCACTCTGCTCGTAAATTTTTTTGTGATATATCTGTATTCAAGCGTGTAGGGCCGTCTCATCTATGTATATATGTATATAGCGAGACATATAGGGTGGTGCACTTACTTTTATCATCTGCACTATTGAAAAACAGTACATATATTACATTAATTAAATAAGTGTACTGAACACTGAGGAAAATAGATTATCACTGACAATGAGTAAGATCTGGTGTAGCCGTATACATACAAAAGTATGTACACACTAAATCCCAGAGTATCAATTTTTATCCAAAAGTGGATCAAAGTATGAATGATTGCTTTGTAATAGGAACGTATGTAGTTGTAATTTTTCAATTTTTTTTCTATTGTGCAATGCTTTAATCCACTTTTGAGTCAAAATTTGACACCTTTGGGTTTAATGTGTAAGACAAAGTACCTATATGATCTAACAAAATAAGTTTTACATAGGACAGGACTGCTGCGAGTGTCTGTCACGCAGGACTGTTTCGAGTGAGATATCACTCGATTAAAGTGACATATACCACTCGATTATAGTGAAAAGTTCACTCGGAAGTAAGATAAGCTGAGCTTATCAGAGAAGCTGAGATTTTACTCGAAGAAACTTAGAGATGTGTATATAAGCTAGCTGTTCTACACGAATAAGATTAAAGTTGCGAGTGTTCGAGGGTGTGTTTTAAGACCATGTATTAGGGGAGACCGGGGCGAGATGAGCATACGGGGTGAAATGAGACACTGAATTTTCTTCCAAAATATGTGTCTTTCATTACTGTTCTTTTTAGGAATAACAGAAATAATGATATTAACTCGGATATTAAATATCTCAAAATAAAAAAAAAAAAATTAAATTAATGAAACAAATAGAAAATAAAAACCATTAAAATTTCAAACCTTAAATCCTGTTATTGTATGGTATTTTAAAACGGAAAGAAATTTTGGAAAATAAGAGATAATATTTTCAACCTAAGGTTTTTCATAAAGTTTTAGTGTAAGGTTTTCTTTACAATACCTAATAGGAGAAACCAAAATTATTGTGTTCGACCTTAAAAAAAAGTTTAAATCTTTAAGAGTGAGACAAGACTTTTAGAGTTTAAGGAGGTTAGGAGATTACAATTTCTACGTTTTTTGAGTTAAACTGAATAAAATAATTGTATTAAACTGATTATTAATTGTAGTTTCACTCTTAAATATTTATAAACCCGTTCCTCTTAGTAATAAGACTTAGTTATACCTCAAAAAAGGTTTTGTTCATAGCGCGTCTCATCTCGCCTCAATGTGTCTCATCTCGCCCCAATACGTGTCTCGTCTCGCCCCAGGCCTGGGGCGAGATGAGACATGTGCACTGTTTATAATTTTCATATTTTTAAGGCAATTACTATTTTTGGAGCATCTCGTTATTCATTAAAGTTGATACATGAAGGTTCAAATAATGTAAAGCACACCTTACGTTTTAAAAAACAACTATAGATTGCAAATATTTCATTGAAAATTATAACTATGCTCATCTCGCCCCGATCTCCCCTACTTATCCGATTCTTACCTTACCGACTTTCATTTTTTCAGGCACCTCACTTGAAAACAAACAAAGAAAATGCATTTCAGCTCGAGTTTCAGCTAATAGATAAACTTTCCTTATCGTTTTCTTTACGTTTATCTGCTACGAACAAATAAATTTAATTGTTTGTTTTTTAATGTGATGCCTGAAATCTTGAAATACGGTTACAAGTGCCAAAAGTCAGGGTGACTTAAATAAATATTTTTCGCCAAAGCTATAGGTAATTTATCTCCGTTTCATGTAGACGAAGGTAGATTTACTGAAAAATATTCATTATAGACATTATTGTGGACGCCAAATTGGCGAAACTAAATTTTATCTTAATTGTACGTAATATATGCCATTAATTATGAGAATAAAGCTATATGATTATTTTCTGCGATTTTTTGTGTTTGTGTAACTTTTTACCTTTCTTTGGGATTTTTCGAATTTTTGTTACATAGGAGAACTATTCATTGAAAATTTGACTGATCGCTCTAATCGATATAATGAGAGTAGCATTTAAAACGTTTCTGAACATAAACATATGGCAATTAGTAGATATTTAAACACGAGGGGTGAACGTGGCCGGGAGCTACGTGGAAGGGAGAATTTTTCTTTGTCGGATGAAGAAGTGAAAAAGGAATGAGAGAGAAAGAGAGACCACATGCCGTGAGTATATTCCAGTGGCGTCGAAACGTGACGCGATTTCAAATAATTTCTCTTCGTCCCCTTCGCCTTTTTGTCCCGCCTTCTTTTTCTCTCTTTTCCCCCTATCATGCTGTCCCATCTGTGTAACCTCGGAAACGATAATTTCGAAATTCATCAATGTATTTCTGGTTAAGTAGTATGTATCTGAATTATAAAATAAACATGTAATGCTTTGTATCAATGACAAATTTTAGTCACAGAATATTTTGAAAAAATTTTATTCATTCTTTACACTTCCGCAAAGGATAGCAGAACGAATAATTGACGGGGAAACTGGAACAGTTGGTGTTTCTGTAGTGGTACGATAAGATGAAAAATGTATCGTTTATCCCACATGAAAAGACAGCTCAATACCACGTTCCTAATCGTAATATTTACTTGTTCTATTTTTGTGAACATGTTGTTGAATACATAATTGTTTTTAATTTCTTCTTATAACACAGATAAAGATAAAGATAATGAAAAGTAACGAACTTGTTCCAAACGTACGACTTCGGATCCGAACAACGTATACTAGCATACAAATTAAAGAGGGTGAAACTCGTTTTCAGTTCAGAGCTCAAACGGAAATATTCAAGGAAAACTGTTTTTCTTAAGGGCTTATGTTTTTAGGCAATTTACCTCCATCTGCTGCTTATGTGCTGGTAAAACGGAAGTATTGCCTAGCTTTGGCATAAAATATTTATTATTGTGAACGTAAAGTTAGCGAATTTACAGAATTTGCTCTTATGGTAATTACCACATGCCCTCGAGTCGTGACTTTGTATGGCAATACATATTTTCATAATTCGTATGTCATGAATTGTGTATACGCAATAATTAATCTCGTACACAGAGTAAGCAAATATACATGAGTAAATACACGTACGTTCCTCTCAAAAAGGCGTAAGTCAGAGAGTTCTACACTTTTTGGTGTCGTAAACAGGCGATGTTTATGTATTACCAGAATTCCGTATGAAACGTCGCGGTAAGGATGTTTTTAACTTGTATGGCAGTATTTTAGACCCCTAGGAAAAAGTGCAATTATTAATAAATTGGGTACTTAAAAAAATATAAAATTATTTTATGTTAGACTGGTTTAAATGATGTATGGTATATAACGCTACTTAAAACAGGAATGGTATATGCACTTAAAGCAGATTTAAAGAGTAGAAGGATGCTAGTGGTTCTCAGTGAAATTCTACTGATTCGAATTTTGGGAGCACGAAAAAAAAATGTGTGCTTATTTTGAATCGGACAACAAAACCTAAAATAGAGACGCAGCATTTTTTATTCGCTCTAGTTCGTCACTCATATAACTAAACTGAAGAAACTATGAACGTTTCCATGTTTGTACATTGTGTACATATATATGTATATCCTACGAGAAATGCCAAATCCCGTGTGGAAAATTGTCATGGCGTTATACTGTTTCTGTGCAGTCCGCCTTGAGTCTATATTGGCGCGGAACAGATTGACTGTACAGTGGCTAGACTGGGATGTAACGTTTGGATCGACTAGTTTCTAGACAGTTTAGCTATGTAGATGCTATATAATGTTCCTATACATATCTAGTTAACCTTATAGGAATTGAGAGTCCACAAAAAATGTAGAATCTACAAAAAACAATTATTAATAAAAAACATAGTTTATTAGCAGTTATATTATGGATATACTTATAATTAATCGATATTGGTAAATTTTAACGCATATATAACAAATAAAATTTCGCACGCAACGCGAGGGGGAATCGAACGCACGACCTACGGGATGCGAGTCCAGCTACCTAACCATTACCCTAAACTCTCGAGATGGTGGTCCCACATTTTTTCTAGGGTATACTCAGTAACATACAAAGATCAAATCTCGTCTTGAGATAATTTAATCAAAAAACGCACCTGAGTTAACATTAAATAAAATATGTACCTATATGAAATTTTAAATATTTTTCATATTCACTTTCACAGAAAGTAAAAGTGTAATATTAATTGATCGAAAATAATATTTTATGGCGAGAACGAAAATCTTTTGCAAGAAAAAAACATGCTAAAAAAAAATTTGCGGCACGACTTTTAATATGAGTTATGTCAAATTAATACAACAAATAAAATCGTAGAGAACAGTTCCATATTTTTCAGATGTATATATTAAAAAAAAAAAAACAATTAATTAGTTCTGAAATGTCTTTTGCTAACCTATATTTTCTTTTCATTTTCTAAGTCCGAAAAGTCATACTATCTAATGCCAAGACAAAATTTTGACATATTTACTGTATCGAAATTGCCTCTTACTTCTGTGTCGCAACTAGACAGTCTAACTTGACAAAGGTTCAACCATAGCAAAACTACACAGTGCCAAGCTCGGGCCAGTATAGTATTACTGTATACAGTAGGGCGTGAGAAAAACTGTACTGGTGATGCATGATTCAAGACCGCCATGACAATTTTCCACACGGGATTAACTCTATTAATTTTATATTAGTCAGGCGCGTAGCCAGGGTGGGGTTTGGGGGTTCACCCCCCCAAATGTCAGAAAATTTGTTATGGGTATATATATATATATATTTGCTGACACATGACGCATTGGGGACCCCCCCCCCCCCCCCCGAAAAATTTTTCTGCCTACGCGTCTGATATTAGTGGTACTGATGCTGTCGCCGCGCCGGGCAAATGGTAAAAGATGACGTATCCACAGTTTGACTATAAGTTACTTTCCACGTTTTCTTATCTTATAAAATAAAATAATTAATAAAAGCTCTTTTTTCTAGTTAGATTTATAAAGATGCGTTTTGCATCTTTTAAGAAAAGAAAAATATTCGTGTAGGTGAAAAATATATTAGTTAATTTTTCAATATATAAATATAGACATCTTTTATACTTTTATCAAAAATTAAGTGCAGAAAATTTTGAAAATTCCCTATTGTTGTATACCAAACAAATTATATATTTCAATCAATAATGGTGGATATTCTTCATTTATTAAAATTAAATAAATGTTTTGTTAATTGAAGTAAGTGACTTATCCGGACTATGTAGACAAAGATATATTAGTACCTCTGTGCTGCAGTTACTTCTGTTACCATTTGCAAGGCACGATAGATTGCATGCTTCAATGGTGACACTCACATGGAATTTAGCTGTATGTTTACGCATGCACGGAGCGAATAGAAAAAAGGGACCTTAATTGAGTTTTTAAAAAACAAAAAGTTACATAAGCTGAATTTTATTACGTGAAATTATTTAATAGTACATACACGATGTTGTAATTTTGCAACCATTTTAACAGTGCATGTTGCTGCAACTGACTTGACTAAATTCTTGGAACGGTATGTACTGATGTGTACTCTGGAGGAGATAAAATAAAATGATACAGCTTATGTTTCAAGCAAGCTCTTTTTTATAAATGTTTCTCTCGATGATAAATATAATTTTAAATCCAAGTTTTATAACTTGGATTTAAATTTATAACTTTAGACATCGTCTAAATTTTCAAAAATTAACTTTAGTCACATAATTAATAAAAGCTTCCTAACTAACTTTTTCTTGTAAAAAACATATAAAGCAATATCGGGTTATGGTTTGTCTAGTGCCGTTCCTGGGATTCTCGAGTCGTCCCTGATGGACGAGAGAACACGAGGTTTTCCGAGGTTCTCCGATCTCTGCGGAGGCCCGTAGCCATGTGTCGTGCCGCGGTTCTACTATGAGTGCTTTGTGACAAGGGAGTGTAGTGTTGCCTTTTTTTTTCCAAGACTTGTAAACTGCACATTGCCAAACTGAAAACTCTCGGCCGCGACTCGTCGACAGTGAAACGTGCTGTGGACATTTGTCTTGTGTTTCTAAACTGTGCGGTGACGCTCGAAAAGCAAACGACAAGGTGTGTACGGTACGCTCTTCCAGCGTCGGCACGACGAAGCGACCATAGGAGTGGAAGTGAGACGGACAACCACCAAGAGAGAGACCGAGAGATACCCAGACTTTTCGACGCCAAGCGTTTCTGCGTCTCCCATTTCTGAATATATGCAAAGCTTGGTCAAAATTAAACAAAGACAGTGTCCTTCATGTCTTTAATGTCCTTCATGTGTTATATAGTCAAAATTGAAAAAGATATTGCGAAAAGAATACATTGTCAAAGGCAGTATCACCAAAAGTAAGAAATCATATGTGTAGTTGGAAAGATGGGAAAATAGTGAGCGAGAAAGAGAGACATATATATAGTAAGGTGGGTAAGAAGTAGTTGGTTTTGTGTGAGCGGTGGGGGAAGAGTGAAATCCAAGAGGAAGAGAAGGACGGTCGAGGGTGGGAGCGAGACGTAGACCTAGGAGAGTGAGAAGGACTTATTGAGTGAGACCGGAGCAGAGACGGAGAGGCGAGACGCGTGATAGCGCTCCTGAAACGAGCCCGCGATCGACCGCAAGAGCTGCTGCACCAGTCGTACAAAACTCGACTTTGAATTCGGCGGTATGTGTTTGCTCTCAGAAGGTGTTATCCTCGTTGCCGAAGCCGAATCGTGAACAAGTTCTTTGTTTGTGGCGTCGCGCCTTGTAGAACCAGTTGTTGGCTGTGTTAGTGAGCGCGTGTCGTGTCCTGTCGTGCAGAGAGGCGCCTGGAATCGGTGGTACATGTGTGTGCGTGTCGTCGTACTCGAGTGCTCTTGTCGAGCGTTGTGCGACGGAAAGTGGTGCGCGCGCGTCTCTACCAAGGAAAAAGGGTGTGTGCGGAAAATCGGAAAGGTGCTTCCGGATATGGTTGTTATCAATTCTGTGTAAGTGTGCCCAGGGTAGTTTACCTGCCGGGCGAATTAGTTCCAGTGTCTGCGAGTGAAGAAAAAAAGCAGAAGAAAAAAAAAAAAAAAGAAAAGAAAGAAAAGAGTTGTGGAGATAAAGGCTGGATGTCGAGCTGCTCCTTCGTCCGGGAAGGTTGCCGCTTTTTGTGTTGGTGTATGTGCCTGTGTATAGGAGTGTGAGTAAGCCTCACTGAGTGTAGTGCGGACTCGAACCTGCCTGTCTGTGTGTGAGTGAGTGATATTCTACGCTCTGTGGATTATTACTATACACTGGATTACTTTACAACTGAGGATTACTATATTTCTGTCTGTGGATTATTACATTACTATTTCAAGGATTATCGCTTCTCTTGATAATACAAAATTGAGTCAAGAGTAACGATTGAATGCGCACAATGGTACGTAGACAATGACACTGAACGTGTTTATTTTGGACTCGTTGATTCATTAATTTATTTATTTATTTATTCATTCACTCATTCGTTCACCCATTGATTGATTGATTGATTGATTGATTGATTGATTTATTGTTTGATTGTTTGATAACCGTATTTTGCCTTGAT
>CAJFCP010025874.1:110569-170419 GCA_904066005.1 Synergus itoensis | reverse complement strand
CCTTACCTTACCTTACCTTACCTTACCTTACCTTACCTTACCTTACCTTACCTTATCAATACTACACGGCGGCGGCGGCGGCGGCGATAGATCTTTATAATATATGTCTAATATATAATGTCGTTATGTATGTGTATTTTCCTAATTGAAGATGAGTTGAACTGAAAAAAACACGTCGCAGACAATTAGACACAATTAATTCCGTCGAATGCTTGACTCGTAATCAATTAGTCGGAGGTCAATCAATTACGGACGTGTCTCTACGCGGTAGTGCTTGACACGTTACTTTTTAGAATAAACGTATTAACATTACTGTTACTGCCTCAAAATGTGTAACGCATCACTGTTACTTTTTTTTTAATTAAAAAAATATATTACACTAGAATGTCTTGCACGCTCGAAAGTGCGCCTTTTTTAAATAATTTATGATTACGATAATTTATAAAAATTTTATATTGAAATATCTCGATCTTCAATAATTCGATTTTTTTAACTATATAAAATAAATTCCAAAAGTCTTGCTTTAGGTCAGAAAAAATCGATTATTTTACTGCTTAGATCGATGGATAAACAATTCAAGAATATATTCAAAAAGTTAGCAGGACTACTATATGAACCATGGCAGCAAAAAAACTAAACTACATATTGAATCAAACCAAAGTTTTTTCTCCTCAATATTAAATTCTCTTCTAAGTGAAATAAAAAAGTTGTTAAAGAAAGTCGTTTTAAATAACTTTTATGGATTATAGTACGCTAAAGCTTTTTTTAAATTAATTTTGTTTAAACATTTAAAAAGTTATAATTTCACGATTTTTTCTTTTTTTTCTTAGTTGACCCAGAAGAAAAATATATGCCAATTGAAAAATTTTTCTGTTTTTTTTTTGTTTCAGACAAAAATGACTCTGAAAATTATATCATTTGATACAACTTTTTTATGCATATGCACACAAAGTATAAAAAATCCTGAAGCACTTCTCGAGGGACCGATTCATCAATTCTGAACTTCCTGGTCAGTGACGCGCGAATAATGTCATCGGCCATCCATTATGTTGTTTTTTGTGATATATTATGCATGCATTTCAAGATTGATGAGCAAAGTGAAAAAGTCTTTCAATAAAATCAGATAAAATTTCTTTATGTGAAAAAAACTTGAAAATAAAGAACAGTATCTTCCTCCACCTTATCTAGGATAAATATGAAGTTTATTTCTTCGTTTTGAAACCTTTGTAAAATCTTTTCCTTACGATGAGTCGTTAAGGGGAAATTTTTAATGAAAAAGAGAAACACTATCTTTACAGCGAAGGTCTTCAAAAGACACTTAAGCGTCAATGGTACGAAACCATATCTATAAAGGGGTCAAGCGCCGATCGTAAAAGTTCAGTGCATTACTCCGGGAAGTAAAACCATAACCACCCCCGCCTTACCGACAGGTTCGAGCCTGTTTCGTTTGCTCCCTCAGTTTTATGTTATCAATACAGACCGTTTGAAAACGCCAGTCAAGCGCGAGCTTCTTATCGAGAAGACTATCGCTCATATGTTTTTCCCTGGGATTTTTATCGTCGATATGAAAAGTCCATCGGCATGCTTTTTTATTGAAGGCTCTTTGAATCTCGTATAAAATCCGGGCGCATATTCGACCATCATATCTCTATACCAGGGATGTCCACCAAAAGTGCAAAGAGCCAATTCCCACTCCCACTTCTACCGCCTTCGATAGAATGGATTGCGGAGGGGGGAGCACGACAGCTCTCGGCTACTCTCGGCGGCTTGACGATCTAAGTCGAGCGGATCCGAGAGCGACCGATCCAAGACGAGAAGAGGAGTGAGATCGGAGAAGTGCTCGAAGAGGGGGAAATAAAGCGAGGTAGGGGAAGCACTGGATTTATTCCCAACCTTGCAGCAACTGAAGTCGCACATCGAGTTTCCACTCTATGTAAGTGTGTGTAAGTGACGAAAAGTATCCGCCGATTTTTCTTTCTAGTATAAAGTTTATGTACACTCGACTCTTCCAAATATAGTGAAATCCGGGACAGAGACCCTCTAAAATGTTTTTGGACCCTCTAAAATGTATCTGGAACAATATTCCCACACTTTTTGAATCGCAGCGTCGCCAATCGTATTGTCTGGAAAATTACGCCATTGTCTAAACTTTTAGCGCGAAATTTGAAACAGAACTTTTTTTCTTGAAACAGAATGGTTGCTATCCTCATTAATAAAGTGACTCACGTGTGAAAGATATCAGTTTATCAAATTGCCCGTATTACATGCGGATCCGAAAGGTAAAAGCAGTATGCGGATGTGGATTACTAACATATATTGTCCCGCGGCATAATGGCACTATAGGAGTGTACTATTCGGCGTTGGCAGCAATGGCAATCGGCTGGTTCCTCCGCTCGCCGCTGTTCATGTAAACAGTTAATCTAAATCCAGAGTAAGCAGCGATGTAATGTTATGCGGCGCGCAAGACTCATTATACTTGTAAACCAGCTCGATACCCCGACCACAGCATAAATGTATACGTATACAATATACATATATATGCGCGTGAAGCATTCGCAAACACTCATACATCCATCAGCACTAAAACACATAAATCTTGGTACACATATTTAGACAACTCTCTTGCACACAGGCCAAAATTCAAAAGCAAGAGCCCAACTTTCGATACGGGGGTATCAGTAGGTATATCAGTGAATTGTATTAACGAGAGGATCACATTTATGAATTCATGTGTATGTGTTTATGTGTTGCATGAAGATACATTGCAAATGTATTCGCACGATTTTATGTTAGAAAGTATTCCACACAATCTTGCATCAATTACATATACATTATGCAAATACGCACATATTATCTCACTCATTGCTTAGTAGATTAGTTCGCACTTATGCACATTATTTTAACACTTTTTAAATGAAGGCTTATAACTTCACACACGTTATTTCATGCTTGCATAACATTGTCTGCTTGTACAAAGTATTTATTTCTCACTTGCACTTATTGCTTTGCAAATTCACATGCCACTTTGTACAGTGTTTTGCACATGCACAGATTATCTCACGCATGCACAGATTACCTCACACATGAACAGATTACCTCACACATGAACAGATTACCTTACACATGAGTGCAACTCTTACATGTGAAGACATACGTGTGAGGAATTGTTGAGGATCCATTTTTACAGAGTTCCCGGAGAACAATGCAGGTGAGATTTAACGCGGATAAATAGATTTTTACACGACACATAACTACCATGGCATCTCCTCTTCGTCTTATTGCGATAAGAAGGCAGCGGGTGGAATTATGTTATTTACACGAGATTAGCAAAGCTAATTGCCAGGTTGAATATCAAGCTCCAGGAAACGTAGCGATATGGATAAGTGTGAATGGGGTGTTACGCTCTCTTTTTCTCTCTCTCTCTCTCTCTCTCTCTCTCTTTCTCTCTCTCCCTCTGGAGGGGGCGAACGCCGTTAAAAATTCATCGCACGTTGCGAAATTTGACGCGCTATAATTGTGAGAATTGGTTTCACTTCCAGGGTATTGAAAATCACAAAAGCCAATTCAGAAATATTTCTATATATTGTTATACACACGTATATAAAAAATGGAACATCAAACTTTCTGTAAGGAAAAGAGTCTATTTATGTGAGTTGCTATATGTGGATAATAGTTATGTAGGCGATGAGAAAAGCATGATAAAAAAAAAAGGACGCAGAACAGGTCTAGTGAAGCGTATTTCGATCAGCATCAATGCATTACATTTTAAGCTACTGCATAATAGGGCCCGCATTATGCTCGACATGATCATACAATTTATGGCTGTATATGCTATATCGGCATAAAAGAGAGTCAACAGCCAGAGTTCTTTGAGGTCACATGCGTTCCCAAATATTGTCTTTATGTTAACCCGATCTTTAATTTATACCAACTCGAAATCCGGTGCTTATGATTCTGATTCTTACATTTATATTTATAAGATCTATATTGCACGTGGCTTCAAGGCTGTTCAAGTTAAATCGGTCGCTTATCGATTACATTAGGCGATTTTTTTAAAGTTAAATTTCGAGACTTTTATAAATTCCGATTTATAAATTCGGAATGCCTAAGTGAATTATACTTCATTATTGATTAGGACGTTAATTTAATTATTCTTTTTTTATATTCTCATCATCAATGAGAAGGTACTGGTTTTATGGGAGAAATGACTTTCGATGATTCTGTCAAATGTTGAGATTTTGTACACCCCGAGTCAGGGTGGCGATTATTTAACTTTTCAGTAACGTTTCAGTAACGATTAAAACGTCAAAATTGACATTCATGTGTATTATATTTGGAAAAATTGAAAATGATCAAAATGTGGAAAACCATAAAGTGGAAGTGAAAATGAAAGTGAAAATGTAAGTGAAATGCTACATAATTGCATAATCGCCACCCCCCCCCCCCCATCCCTGAAAAAATAGTTTCTACGTCGGTGTCTTAAGACATAATTATATTTTTTTGTGCTCGTTTTTTGAGCACTTTGCTTCCTTATTATGGTAAATTTGCAAATGAATTTGCTTCCCCACAGAGGAAGCATTAACGATTTTCCTAAATATTTAAAAACATATATGTATAATTCTTTTTTCTCGAAAAAAAGAATTTTTCGACCTCATCATTCATATTTTTTAATAAAATTTATTTATATTATATTACTTAATTTTATACGGTACAAAAAACCTTTTGCTTTCTTACATTAGCTTTGAATTTTGATTATTTAAAAACGTAGATAAAAACGAAATTTTTTAAAATTACAAATAAAAACATATAACTTCATTGCATAGTTATAATTTTCTATGAAATATTTGGAATCTATAGTTGTTTTTTAAAACGTAAGGTGTGCTTTACATTATTTGAACCTTTATGTATCAATTTTAATGAATAAAGAGGTGCTCAAAAAATAGTAATTGCCTTAAAAATATGAATATTATAAACAGTGCACATTTCTCATCTCGCCCCAGGCATGTGGCGAGATGAGACACATTGAGGCGAGATGAGACACGCTATGGACAAAACCTTTTTTAAGATATAACTAAGTCTTATTACTAAGAGGAACGGGTTTATAAATATTTAAGAGTGAAACTACAATTAATAATCAGTTTAATACAATTCTTTTATTCAGTTTAACTCAAAATACATAGAAATTGTAATCTCCTAACCTCCTTAAACTCTAAAAGTCTTGTCTCACTCTCAAAGATTTAAACTTTTTTTTTTTAAGGTCGAACACAATAATTTTGTTTTCTCCTATTAGGTATAGTAAAGAAAACCTTACACAAGTGCCACAAGTGTTATTGTTATTTAGGTTGACTTTATTATTGCACAGTACGTAGCACGAATTATCACTATAAGCTTTGAAATTAACTTTGGAACCGTAGATAATAGAATATTAGAGAATAAAAAACACTTGAAATGAAGAATGTAACAAACTAAAATAACTGAATGATCTTTATTTTTGTATATGATCTAACCATTTTAAATCTGCAGCACTTGAAATTTTTTGGCCGGCTTCATAAGCAGGTTAGTACGCTCAGTGACAAGCAGGACAGGTGCGTCTCATTTCGCCCCATAAACCCGACTCATCCCGCCCCAAATCACGATTTTAAACAAAACTTAAATAAGCAGATTTTTATTAAATAAATTTGTATAAATGCATTAATAAAATGTAGTTCGAAAAATAAACTTTATGAAAAACCTTAGGTTGAAAATATTATCTCTTATTTTCCAAAATTTCTTTCCGTTTTAAAATACCATACAATAACAGGATTTAAGGTTTGAAATTTTAATAGTTTTTATTTTCTATTTGTTTCATTAATTTAATTTTTTTTATTTTGAGATATTTAATATTATTATTTCTGTTATTCCTGAAAAGAACAGTAATGAAAGACACATATTTTGGAAGAAAATTCAGTGTCTCATTTTACCCCGTATGCTCATCTCGCCCCGGTCTCCCCTATTCAATAAAATGCACTAATCGTACAGATCAATCGATACTGAAAAAAAAGATTTTTGGATTCAAAGAAATGCATTTCTTTAACAACACTTCTTTGAATTAAAGTATTTTATTACTTAATGCAATTAAATATTATTGTATGACAAAAAAGTCTGGCATAGACTCAAAGAAATTATTTCTTTACATGTCATTTCTTTAATACAAATAAATATTACTTTGCTTGTAAATGTGAAGTATTTTAAGTCAATAAAATGGTTTCTTGGAAACTAGGAGCCTAGATTTCTTGAATCTAACTTTTACGCTTGAAGAAATATTTCTTAAGTTCAATAAATTTGACTCTTTGAATAAAAAATATGTGTACTTAAATCACATAATTTATTTATGCTGGATTAAGTATTATATTTCTTTGAGAGAAAGAAATATGAAGATAACTCAAAGGAATTTTAATTGATTTAATGAGATATTTCTTTAACATAAGGAGAAGATATGCTTATTAAAATAAAGGATTTCTTTACATAAATTAAGCAATTCATTAAAATAAATATTAATTTATTTAATTGAAATAAATATTTATATCATTAGATAAACTGAAAAAGGATGTATCAAACAAATATTTCTTTCGAAAAAAGAAATATATTTTTGAAATAACAGTATATACATTTCGTTCAAAAGAATATATTTTTTATTCTATTTTTTGACATGGCTAAATTGATTAAATATTTTTTTCAATTGAAATCATATTCAGCATGATTAAATGTTTATCTGTTGCATTCCAAGAAATATTCTAAGAAATATTCCAAGAAATATTCCAAACACATATTTCTCTCATATAGAAATATAAGTTAAGATATATGTTAAAAACCATTTCTTCTTTTCAAAGAAATATTCTTTCTCTTTTATAGAAAGCTTCTTTTACACAAAGAAAAATATACTAATATCAAAAAAACTTTGACTTTAACCGAGAAATATTTACTTGCATGAAATAATTATTTTATTGAAGCAGCGCTGTAGTTCTTTATATTCAGTAAATTACTCTTTACATCGAATATTTATTTCTTATAGTTAATAAAATATTTATCTCGTTTAAATAATATTCTATCCTGTCAAATAAACTTTTCTTCGTTTCAATAATTATATTCCTTTGATATAAGAAAAATATTTCTTCGAATTGAAGAAATATTTCTTCGGCCATATTCTAACCGACCATTTCTTTGAATCAAAGAAATATTCTTTGATTCAAAGATCCTTTTTTTTCAGTGTACGTCTAGACGTAAGGAATCTATTTTTCCTTTACATAAGCTTTGAATTTTGATTATTTGAGAAGTTATAGTCGAAAAATCAATTTTACAAAAATTCTAAACGTACATAAAAATTTTTTAATTAAATATTTTGAAAAATCCTTTGGCATATTTTGAGATATTGGTGGTGCCAATATACCCTACAAATTTCATTAATTTATCTACAACTGTCTTTATTTTAAGAGGGTGACAAAAAAGTAAAAAACGGCGACATCCATACACACATTCACACACACATACACACATATATCCGGACAAATGATTAGAATGTTGTATTAGACATTTATCAAATCAGGAAAGTTTAATTAAATCGTTTTAAAAATATTGGAAAATGTAACAACTACAAAGCTTCCTTTATGAGGAGCAAAATTGTTGAGACCACTTTTTTATGATTTAGAAATTCTATGTACGACTGTTCGCTGTATTTATAAAGTATAATAATTTGTCCTTATGAATTTTTCAGTTAAAAATAAAATGGTCAGAGTTTTAGCATTTACAACTCGATTTACAAAATTAAAGAAAAAGAAACGAAAATGAAAATTTTAAACCAAACAATATGAAGAATCATCAAGAAGGGAAAAACATTTCTTTTTGAGTGCTCTACAAGACAGTTTATATCAACTTTTTGAATTTTCATGAAAAATCGAAAATTCAAATTTTGAGCGAAAAGCGCTCGATGAGAATGAGACTTTTTAGATTTAGAATTATTTTAAAAACTTAAGTACAAAAAGTTCTAACGGGAACTCAATGGACTTTTATTAGTCACGAATATACACAATACACAAATCTAGTTTTTGATTTCATATCATGCAAAAGTCGTTATGGGAATGAAACGTGACTGTTTTGAAAAAAATACCGAGACAAATTGGAAAGTACAATTCAAAAGGGCATTGGCATGACGCCATTTGCATTTCTCATAGGAGGTCAGTACATTTTGTTGGTATATTACGATATTAGTGATTCAATGCGGCGTATATGGTGTCACTCGCCCGCATCTCCTCAGAGGGATGTATAATACGAGTACAGACGTGAATATATACGTCAATAGGCACATTATATATGCATAAGCAAATGTGTATTCATACACACGCGCTTCTCCTACATATAGGGGTTATATAAATTCCAACATTCTAAAAAAAGATGCACTATATTCTTCCAGAAAACAATAACGAGTAAAAACTAATTAAAGGCATGTTATTAATATATAATCGCCCAATGGCGTAGAATGCAAAGTCCCCCAAAATAGTAAATATATCCGAAATATCTAGAAATTTTTTAAAAGCACATAAAAACGCTCGTAATCTTTTTAATCTGAAAAAATCTTTCAAATTCCTTAAAAACCTCTGAAATCCTTGAAATGTTAAAAATCCGTGAAATCCTTTGAAATTCTTCAAATATAATAATTCATACAATCTATAGAAATTTTATGAACCTTAAAAATCCCTGAATTTCTTTAAATTCTGTAACATAATTAAAAAGTGTTCAAATCCTATCAAATCTTTTAAAATCCCATTAAATTACTCGAAAATTCTTTAAATTCCGTGCAAATTAATTTAGAACGCTTTGTGTGAAATTTTATGGTTATTGCATACAATAATTATTACATATGTGATGCAATATTATACTGGAATTTTAATTATAGTTTTGCATGCCAAAAGAACATAAAAATATTGTCTTTTCTGTGAGAAGGAATATAAATTGCGAGGCGATAAAGTGCATCTATTTGGTGGGTGAAAAAAATTTACGATATAGGTTTTTCCTGTAGTTTTCGATAAAGCCGGATGTGTATTAAGTCAATGTTCACCCTACGTACCAGCTGTCGTTACCATCATTTCTCGTAGCCATTGAACATATTTAACAGACGACACAAACTGGGAAACGGTGAACCCGGGTCATCAATTACTATTAGCATTATTTCTGAGAGGTCGCATATGGTCAATAGACGGTGACATCACCTTTTCTTTAATGCACTCTCCGCATTTTATGGCATCCTCTTTTATCAGAAGATCGCATCAATGGAAACCTTTCTAGATTGCTTTTTCCTATTAGAAACTTTTCACTAATGAATGTCTTTTGATTATCCATTAAGAATCATTTTCTATATATTATATATTCTAGTAAATTAACACGCGCGATTATTAAGGATTCTCTTCTTTCAACTTCAAGTCATTCCAAAGCCAATCAGATTTGCAAATATAATGTATGCGAGATTTTCGAGACATTTTTAAATATAAACCATTTTTTTAGAGAGGAATTTCAAGAGGTTTCTAGGAATTTTAAGGGAATCTGACGATTTTTAAGTGACTTTTACGAAATTCAAAAGATTTTCTAGGATTTTAAAAATATTTCGTCGAATTTTAAGGGATTTCAAGATATTTCTTGGAATTTTAAAGGAATTCATGCAATATTAAGGGACTTTTAAGAATTCTAAGGGATTTTAAATGTTTTGAAATTATGAAAAATTTTAAGAGGTTTCTAAGAATTTTAAAAGATTTCAACGAATTTAAGCGATTTTTAAGATTTTCGTGAAATTTTAAGGGATTTTAATAGGTTTGTAAGAGTTTTATGGAGTTTTAAGGAATTTTAAATGTTATCCTGGAATTCCAAGGAATTTAAAAATATTTTAAAAGATTTCTAATAATTTTAAGTGAGTTTAAGAGATTTTTCTGATCTTTAAAAGATTTTGTGAGTATTTTAAAGCATTTCATGGAATTTGATAAGATTTCTAATAGTTTTAAACGGATTTTAAAGATATAAAGGGATTTTAAATGTTACTGTAAAATTTCAAAAATTTCCTGCCACGTCGTTGACAGTCGAATTATACATATGCGCATGTGCGCAATAAAATGAGTATCTAGATATTGCGGTTGAGTATACAAATTTGAATATCTAGTGATACTAAACGACAGTATCTTCTATTTGTAATAGATACTATGTGGTAATATCTAGATATTGTACCATAGTATCTTGCATTTGAGTATCTACATTTGAGTATCCATTTTTCTCCGTGTGGGAATTTTAAGAGATTTGAAAATATTTTTACGATTTTTAAAAGATTTAATAGAATTTAATAGGATTTCAGAGATTGTTCATTTTTAAGGACTTTCAAGAAATTTTTCAATTTTTAAAAGATACTGAAGAATTTTTATGGATTTGATGTATTTTTATGAGATTTATAATAATTTAAAAAGATTTCCAGAGATGTTTTTCTAATTATAGAAAGATTTTGTAGAATTGTTAAGGGGCCATCCATAAACCACGTGGACAATTTTTCACCACTTTTTGACCCCCCGCCCCCCTTCCATACCCCCCTCCCCAAACTGTCCACGTGGTTTATGGATGGCCCCTAATGATTTCATGGAATTTGACGAGATTTCTAATGATTTTAAGGGATTTTAAATGTTATAAGGAATTTCAAGAGGTTTCTAGGAATTTTTAGAGACTCATGAATTAACGTTTTTTGAATTTAACGTTTTTTCTTTTTGAGTTTTAACGTTTTTAAAAGATTTATGATTTTGAAATTTTTTGTAGAATTTTAAGGGATTTCATGGAATTTGACGAGATTTCTAAATACTTTTAATGGATGTTAAAGAATATAAAAGGGATTTTAATTGTTATAATAGAATTTGAAAGAATTTCAAGAAGTTTCTGGAAATTTCAAGACATTTTCACGAATTTTAAACACCACTTTTTTAAGATAGGATATATATATCGTATTCAATGCAGCTGATTTAAGTAACGACGCTTTTCTCTCCAATACTGATTAATTTTTAATTGATAAAATTGAATTAAGTTTATTAATTAATAAACACATTTGAGGCCACTGAGGATAGTTTAAATACGCATAAATGTAGACTTTTATAGTAACTGATGGGATGATTTCTTTATATCTTTTTTAGGATAGTTTAATCGGAATTTCTTCCGGGGAGCGTGTTCTTAATAACATAATAAGCTATAAATCGTAGGAGAAATTTGAGGACAATTAACGTCCTGGACGATCACGTGGCGCATCGATAAATCTCGACGGAAGTCGCAGAAGCAGTTTCCAAATGCCGAAGGCGGAAATGTCGTGTCGGTACACTGTCATAACAGAGGTACTCTGCCACGTGCATCGTTCAACCCTCGACCTTCGCGCCCTCGTCTGCATTCATAACTGCACTCTCAGTCGACCCCTATTGCCCTATTGGGCGTTTACACGTGCCGTGTAATATTGTAATGCTAACATACTACCCGTGTACTTATGCTGTTGCAATAATAATTACCGTTTAGTTATAGTGAGATATTTTTATTAGTTTTCATCCATGTCATTCAAATGATCAATTTAAATTTAAATCGAAAAGAAATAATTAAATAAGGTGCAGCAACTGCAAATGTAATTATATCTCATGCAGAAATTGCCCCATTTAACCCTATTTAAAATTGACGACTATTATAAATCTATTTAAAATCTGACAAGACTTTGGGCTAGATTTCTATTATATTTTCAAGAAAAATATTTTTATGTAATTAGGCATTTTGCGGCAAAAATGTAGTAATACCAATAAATTAATAAATTACTAAATAAATAACGTAATAAATAATTAATAAAGTAATAAATTTAATACCAATCTTACATTGGTAAAATATTGGCCGTAAAATAAAGAGAAATAAATTAGATATTGTTGATAATGAAGTAGGGTATTGAAGAGTTTTCCATGTCAAATCCAAACATCGGGTAAAAATAGGGAATTCCCCAAATTTTCCACACTTAATTATTTATGAAAATGTAAAAGATTATTATTTTTTGCTTTTCATTTAAAATCATTTTAAAATTTTAATATCATTAAGAATCCCTTGAAATACTTTACCAAATTTTTTATTTATTTGAAAATTTTGAAATTGATATAGCAAACCTAATTAATTCATATTTTTTTCCTTGATTTTTTTTCGCAACTAATTTTTCAATTTCTTGAAAGTCAAACTGTGTGATAATTCTTACAAACTTTGTGAAAAAAAGGGAAAACTAGCTATCAAATTGTATCAACTTTTGTGCTCATTCAAAGAGCACTTTGCTTCCTGTAAGCAAATATGATTTGCTTCCTCATAGAGGAAGCATTAAGTATTTAATTTTCTTTACATCAGCATTAAATTTTAATTATTTGAGAAGTTATATACAAAAAACTCTTTTTCGAAAATTACAATAAAGCATAACTTTCTTATTTTTGAATGAAATGGATTAATATATCTTATAGGTCAATCGATTCGTCTGGACACAAGGAATCTTCATTTCCCTAACACCAGCTTTAAATTTTTATTATTTGAGAAATTACAGTTGAAAAATTGAATTTTTAAAAAATAATTTTTTATAACTTTCTTATTTCTCAATGAAATGCATTAATGATATAGGTCAATCGATTCATCTCGACACAAAGAATATTTATTTTCCTTACAAGGTATAATGCAGGATTAACAGAAATAAAAGCGAGACTCTTTGGAAAAGCATTGTAAAGTCGGAAATTAGACGAATAGAGAAAACAAAATGTGAGTCACTGCGAGTCGTAGCGAGTCGTAGCGAGTTGAGGAGGTAAAGCGCTCACTCTGTTTGTTAGCGAGAAAAGGAAAGTACACTGCTCTCTAAATCTGAATCAGCGATAAGTATATCACTGATTCCAATTAGCGAAAGTTCCACTGATGAATCAGTGAAATTTAGATGATAGAGGGCGTTACATTCACTGATTCACCAGCGTAATTCACTTGTTCATCAGCGTATATACGCTGATTTGAATCAGTGGTATACTTATCGCTGATTCAGATTAAGAGAGTGTTATATACAAAAAACTCTTTTTCGAAAATAACAATAAAGCATAACTTTCTTATTTTTGAATGAAATGGAATAATATATCTTTTAGATCAATCGATTCGTCTGGAAAATTATAACTTGAAACTGGCCAGGACCCATTCAGAACCCCATAAAAACTTTTACACTGGCATATATACTATAATATACTTAATGACTCTAGCAATTTAAAAAAAAAAAAAACAAGAATCTAAACTTTTTGCTTGATTCAACAATTTCCCTGGCATTTGTATAAAGTTTCCCATTGGATTAAATTGTCTCGAAATGTCTAAATTAAACGGACAATTGCTAGGGATGCATCTCTTGCCTTTATAGGTCCACAGTTCCATATCTCCGGTGCTGTTATAGACGTTCGGTGGCTCAGAACATGGACGCGTGCAGACCGTAGATCAATATGGACCGTTTTCCTTCTCATTGTCCGCACACACGTCGATCAATTCGTTTCTGTTTCTATGCGTCTGACAGCTCGTATTTCCGTTCAGGAAACTTTACCGCCGCTCGGAGCCAATCAGTCGTTATGTTTCCAAATATGCCATAAATCAGGAAAACTCGCCACGCGCACGAGCAAAGGAACTCTACTGAAACGTGGAAAAATTTTTCCAGGAACGATAATTGGAAACTAGAAATGCACGCGTTTCTTAATGGCGGCGAGATGATCAACCAACTTGGCAAAAAACTTACTTTCTCGCTGAAATCGCAGGATTCCTGGTTACAGCGCAACCTCTCTACAATTTGTTTTTCCTTAAAATCATTGAACTCTTTAAGCATTAGTTCAAAGTAGAATTGCGTCTGTAGGAGGATAAAAACTGGATCGCATTTCTTGGAGAAGCAAGATTAGGTTTTAATTTTTTAAATAATTATTAATTCCTACACCTATGTGGAAATTTCCCTATCTTTCCCTATTTGAAGTAGAGTTTTGATGTGACTTGGACTAGAACTTCTAGTCTAGAAAAAAGTAATCCGGGCCCTATCTGTTGTGCTGTATCTGATCTAACCAATACTTTGGTTGGATCAACCAAACTTTTATTTGGTCAACCAAATATTTTTTGCAGTTTATTTAGGATGATATAAAAAGAAATTTGGAGAATTTCTACTTAAAATCGTCCCATTATAATTATTTATAAATCTAGCAGGAATCTGGTTAGGGCCACAGCAGTGCAGTTTCTTTTTTAGGGCTGTTAAAGGTCGATCTTCAGTGGACCGCTGCTATGAAGTATAGTAGGATCCAATTTAACAAAAGCGTTACGATTTTGCTCGAAACCTAATTATTTTTCCCCATTAGAACCCAACTAGAAAAAGGAAAAACTAGCCAGTGCCCTACTAGAACTCTTTCAAAACTTCTACACGGTTGACCATGAATACAGGTTAATCATGGAATTATTTATAAATTTATTAATTAATGCACACATCAAGGGACGTGACACCTCCCTCTTTATGTTTGAAAACGGGTAAATGCAATTTTAACGTGGATTTCAAAAGATTTATAAATTTGATAATTTCTGTGGAATTTTAAAGGAATTCATGCAATTTTAAGAGATTTTTAAGAATTTTTAGGAATTTTAGGGGATTTTAAATGTTTTAAAATGTTGAGGAATTTTAAGAGGTTCCTAATCATTTAAAAATATTTCAAGAAATTTTTCTAATTTTGAAAAGATTTTGTAGAATTTTTAATGATTTTAAAATTTAATGATTTTTGAATTTAACGTTTTTTTTAAGTATTAACGTTTTTAAAAGATTTATGATTTTGAAATTTTTTGTAGAATTTTAAGGGATTTTATGGAACTTGACGAGATTTCTAATACTTTTAATGGATGATAAAGAATATAAAAGGAATTTTAATTGTTATAATAGAATTTGAAAGAATTTCAAGAAGTTTCTGAAAATTTCAAGAGATTTTCACGAATTTTAAGCGATTTCGAAGGTTTTCGTGAAATGTTAAGGAACAGGGGCAAACAAACACGGAATTTGATGAAATTTCTAATAATTTTAAGAGATTTTAAATGTTAAGAAACTTCAAAATTTCTACACGGTTGACCTTGAGTGCAGGTTAATCATGTAATTATTCATAAATTTATTAATTAATGTAGACGTCGAGGGACGTGACACTTCCCTCCTTAAGTTTGAGAACGGGGAAATGCAATTGAAGTGTCATCAAACTTTTTAGTTAATAAATCTGTAAAAACATTGTATTAAGGAATATCAAGTGGGATATTTGAGGAAGCTCATGAAGAACGAGTTTTTGTTACTTGGAGTTGGTTGGCAAAGGGCGAAGAAAGACGTATCGGGCCTCGTATAATGAGAATTGGAGTCCCGGAAATTTGTCCTCGCTAACTACCATAAAACGATCCGAGAGTGACATCTGTGTCAATAAGGCGAATCCTCCAGGGATGCTAGTCGCGCTACGGAGGGGCTTCAAACGCGATCATCCTCATTCAATCATCGATTTTATTTAGTTAATAAAACGATTATCTCACCCCACTTGGTCCTTCACTTTGGCACTTCAGTCGGCGTCCGAACAAGCGTCGCTTGAGTCCGCTGGAACTGTTGTACGCCCCACGCCGTGGGCGATAGACCAAAAATGTAATTTACATCCTTTTATGTCACGAAATTGAAATATTTGCGAATTAATCCGTGCGACAGGATTATTTTGCACCAACCCCTCTTTTATAAGTCCATTTCGCACCATCTCCAATTCGCAATTCAACTAGAAGCGCTCCTCTTTCTTAATGATTCGTCCTTTATTCCTCTCAAAAAATATATCACTGCTCCCTATTTCACGCTTCATTCAATTCGATTATGAGTGTAAGACACTGAGGAGCCAGGAAATTCGCTTTAGGAGTTTCGGAGGTGATCGATAGGCCGCTTTTTGTCATTTGCAAAAAGCGGTCCTATTGTCAAATTCAATTTTTTGTTTTATTGAATTGTAAAGCGAGAAAAATTATATTATAGTTGGAGGTTTAGATTTAGAAAGTACCACGAAGATTTCTTTATTATTTAACAGAAGAACGACCTTCGCTTTCTTTTTACACAATTTGCAACGAAAATATAAATGTCAAGTACTGAATTGTAACACAAAAAAATTTAAAATATAAGCTACAACTGCAGAGCCGTGTAACAAATATTTGTAAATTGAATGAATGCTTTTTTCAATGAAACTACTTTTTTATTCAGTTACAAATTTGATTAGGTCTTAATATTATTTTGAAAATAGTTACTCTGAGGATAAAAAGTGACAAGCACAAGTTGTAGTTTGAAAAAATACATATTTTAGCTCTTTAGCATTCATCCTCTAAGATCTAAAATTATTATTTTTGGAGAAAAATTAGACCATTTTCCACGAAGTAAAACTTCGTAGTGCACTCGAACTTCACGTTATTGCTCTCCAAGTTATTGCATTCTTAGAAATTGTATAGATCGCATATTTAGATGAGGTGAGAAAAATCTCAAAAATGAGAAAAATTCTTCAGTTAAAAATTGTAGTTCCTAAAAAAGTACATATTTTCTATTCTATACGTTTTTCCTGAAGAACCATTATTTTCCGAGAAAAAAAAGGAAAATGTTTCATCAATATATGCCTTTTTTTCTCGAAAAATAAAGCTTTTTGGAGAAAAATGTAAAGAATGAAAAAGATGTGCTCCTTAGCATTCTAAAATGTATGCAAGAAGTATTTTTCTCTACAAGTAATATTTATGGAGGTTAAGAGGAAAAAAGTGTGAAAAAATAACATTGCGTTTTCAATCATTTGCGATGATAAAAATGTTTTTAACTTTTTTCACGAAAAACGTAGCAGGTACCAATGGTCTCCAAAAAATATCAGAAAAGCAATGTACCCAACTTTAATACTAAATTGAATTGTAGGATTAGATAAAGTTGATTATCCAGTCGGAAATTCAAGGAATAAATTCTTTATCATCCCTATACTGCTAATTGCAATGCTTCTCTGGATAGTAAATCTTCAGATGTTAAATGAATTCAAATGCTTCTCTTATGGACTCTTCAATCTGCCTATGAAATTGATTTACATAAACTTGTATGTATCTTCTTTCAATGCTGCGTATTCGTTAATTAGTGGTTGGTATTATCGTAAGGTTGGTATGGTCATAATATTTATATAATATATTCGTTAAACAAACTTTATTTTAAATTTTATGTGATAAATTTTTATGAATGAACAACATTTTTCAAGATTCCCCATCTTTATTTGAAGGAAAATAATTATGAGTATATAATCTCCCAATAGCGTGGGATGCGAAGTCCCTCAAACTCGTCAATTTATTCGAAATCTCTGAAAATTTTTTAAAACCTGATAAATACACCGGGAATCTTTCTAATCTTGAAAAATCTTTCAAATTCCTTAAGAACTTTTGAAATCCCTTGAATTGCTTAAAGATCCGTGAAATCACGGAAAAAAGAAAATGGCTGAATTTACCATTTAAAATAGTTAACATGCGCTCTGAACGCAGTTTTCCTGGAATTTAGTAACTTTTACTATTTCAAATTGTAACTTTTGCAATGAAGAAACAGGGTTTGCAATTTTCTTAGCAAAAATTACAATTTTAAATAGTAAAACTTACTAAATTCCTGGAAAAATGCGTTCAGAGCGCATGTTCACTATTTTAAATGGTAAATTCAGCCATTTTCTTTTTTCCATGATCCTTTGAATAATTCAAAAATTTTTAAATCCTATGAAATCTTTTAACCCTTTGCAGCACACATTTTTCTAAGAAATAAATTTTACGGTTACAAACACCTTAGGGGGTTTTCGGAGTCGCTGTTTACGAATCTAAGGTCAGATTTCCAAAATTCAAAATGGTGGAAAAATTTTTGAAAAAGTGGTTGGATTTTCATAGAACTTGTTACTCGTGAGTTTTTTAGGTCGCTGATTACTAATCGGAAGCCCAATTTGCAAAATTCAAAATAGCGAATCCAATATGGCGGGCGAGTTTTAAAAAAATTAATGGATTTTTATGTAACTTGGCATCTGGAGGTTTTTGGATTCTCTAATAACGAATCTGAAGTCAGATTTCAAAAATTCAAAATGGCCGACAGATTTCTAAAAAGTTGTTGGATTTTCATTTCGAATTTGGAAATCTGACCTCAGATTCGTCATCAGATACCCAAAAAACACTCAGATGATAAGTTTCATGAAAATTAATTAATTTTTTGAAAACTCATTCGCCATATTGGATTCGTCATTTTTAATTTTGGAAGTCTGGCTCTGGATTCGTGATCAGCGACCCCAAATACCCTAGAGTACCAAGTTTCATTCCAATTTATTCAATACGTCGTTCAAAAATGAATTCTTTCGTAAAAAATAACGATTTTCAAAAATTGTTTATTTATAGCTATTTATTATTTTACGCAATACGTTCTTCATCATTTTTTTTTAATTCTACAATGCTGCAAATACTATATCAATAAGACTTTTTTGTTAATACATCAAAAACATTGAATCTAGGGAAAAAAATTGCTAATAAAAAAGGTGGGAATCAGGGTACCCACTGTGCCGCAAAGGGTTAAAATATCCCATTAAATCAATCGAAAATTCTTAAAATCCCATGAAAATTAATTTAGAACGCTGTGAGTGAAATTTTGGTAAATTTTTAATTATCAAATTAATAATTAAGATTTTCAGTATGATCTTAAAAATTTCCAAGGCTAATCGTTTCACGAGCCGATTCGAACCGATCTAAAGTACTAAAAAGACGATAAGTTTTGTGATTCTTGACGATTGCTCAGATCGATCGCTCGTTATGCATCACTAATTCCTGATTAATTTTACCTTAAATCCTAAAAGTCATATAAAATATATAAAAATGTGGTCAAGGTTCACTCTCAGGGCTCGTCCATAAACTACGTAGTCACCAGAAGAGGGGGGGAATACTGGAAAATACTACGCTAATCTCCAGGGGGGTGGGGGGCTTACAACCCAAACGACGTAGCTTTAATTTGAGGGTGGATAAAACATGGAATTCCATTTGCTGAAGAAAATTGAGTATCAAATGTTCAATTCAGAAAAAAATTTAGTTTTTATAAAAATAAAAATATTTATTTAAACGATAAAATAAATTATTTAATGCGTTCACAATTGGCACTTGGTTTTTATCATTACTAGTGCCACTGACGGCCGCTACGCGGCCGTCGTCGCACTACTTACTTTTCTATGTTCTTTTCTACATTCAATGCCAATGATAATTCATTATCCAACATGGCAGCCTTCAATTTAAACATGGCTGCCTTCAATTCGATATATTCGATATATTTCGAGATTTCCATACCATGCTTTTTTTACTATAAGAAATTATATGGATTTGTGTTGAATGTAAAGTAAATATATACGATGAAATAACACCTTCTTCATCAAAATATCGATTTAAAGTGTATAATGAAAAACCAACGTAGATTTTAGGGGAGGGGGGGTTAGTGAAAAATCGACGGCAATCTACGAAGGGGGAGGGTGTTCTTAGTAAAGGGACATCGAAACGAAAATATCGATATCACGGATATCGATATATCGGGCACATGAATATCGATGTCCAAAAAAATATCGATATCTTGTTGCAAAAATATCGATATTTAAATATATTTAGTTATTATTTAATTATGATGATAATAATGGTACAAAACAAGTCTAAATCGGAAGAAAAAATCTTCGAAGTCATCAGTGTCTTTTTATATGAAATAAAATTTATTATTCAAATTAGATCCTTAAAAAATATAAATCAATTTTAAAACTGAAGGCTTTCTAAATTTAAATAAAGTGCTCCAAAATTTAGATGCATCCTCTAAAGCGGTTTTTAATTCATCAAGCTTATTAACAGCCACTTCAAACAAAAACAGATTATTTTCATCAATTTTCACATTAATTTTTAACAAAAGCGAGGATTTTTTATTTCATTTTAAGAGGTTAGGGACTCAAGCAGATGATGACGAAACTTTTTTTAAACATTTTTTTTCAACAAACTTTTGTCTCTACATCCATCATATACATAAATTAAAAATAACAAAATAACAAAATATTAGAAATGTACTGCACAACTATTTAATAATACTTAAACATTTAATAATTTTACTAAAAATATTTGGGTCTGGTTCCTAACCTAACATATCCTAACATCGCATGGCTGAAATTTCAGAATCAATTTTAATGGCAAAGATGGCAAAGATTAATAAATACAATAGCTTATCTTATTTTGAAAATTTTGCAAGGCGATTACTTTCTTTTCCTATTCTTTATATTTTTCTTTCTTTAACTGACAACAAAACCAGAAAATTAAAATATCGATTCGATATCGAGAGAAAAATATCGATATACATCAAATATATCGGTTTTACGATATCGATATTACATATCGACATATCATAAAGAAAATATCGATATTCTCGATATTTCGATATCGATGTCCCTTCACTATGTTCTCAAAAAATGACTCAAAACGGGCTACGTAGTTTATGGACGACCCGGTAAGAAGGAGTTGATTGAAATGAATTGAAATGATTTCGAAAGTGTTCAAAAACGACATTGCTTTCAATTAAAAGTGTTGTGAATTTGAGCTAAATTGTGAACACTTCAATGCAGATCAATTGTGTAGAATTGAATTTATATTGAAATGTTGACAATTGTATGTCAAGGAAAGGATTAAATTGACTGCAATTGCCTTAGAGAATTAAACAGAATTAATTTGACTTCAAATCTATCACTCTCGTTAGAATTAGAATGCGCTCATTTTTGGCAGAATTAAATTGACTTCAAATCAATCACGTCCGTGAAAATTAAAACGTGTACATTTTTGGTCGCGATATTTAACAGGATTGAAACGATAACAAACGTAAATCGGTAAAACGAATTGAAGTGTTTACATTCAAAAATGACATTGGTTGAGATTAAAAGAGTTGAAAAATCGCCCATATTCCAACTCATTTCTATCTAGTTCAATCAACTCCTTCTTACCGGGGAGCTATTATCACGACTATTGAAATAATTCAATAAAGTTTAAATGAACTTTTTTTTCCGTGTGAGGATTCCTTAGCTTTACGAGAATTACTGACCCAGCGCAAAAAGCGATCTCGCATTAAAATTTTAATCCGGTGATTAAGACAGTAGATCCGCAAACACGGCTTAACGCGGATGACGAAATGGGTATCCGATTCTGGGAGAGTCGTCGGGACGCAGTTTCGAGAGGAGGTTTGGTGATAACGGATAAAGGGATGGGGAAGGGAGATGCAGAGGACTTGGGATCTCGACCCGAAGAGGGTTGCAGGGGTTCAAGACAGACGGGATATAATGTCGAATCCAGGCCGTTAAACCGGCATACAATAATCTGCGCAGCGCCAATCCGGGCCGGTGTATTCAATTAATTCGCCTGAAAATTTGTCGCTCGTATTAAATCTCGGTGGATTAAAGGCAATCTCGCTTCCGTGGTCTCGTCCTTCTCTCTTTCTTCTCCTCTTCTTTCTCTCCGGTTGTCGCACATCCCTTCCTTTTCCTTTGGCTTTGTCATTCCTTTCCCTTTCCCCTGTTCCCTTTTCCACCCCTTTTCGACTCGAACCCACCCAACCCATCATCCACCCCAATATCACTTCCTCGGGTTTACGATCTTCCAGCTCCTGCAACACTGCAATCCGAGAGGGAAGCTTTAAAACCTCTGAACTTGCTTCATTTCGACTCGTATGAACAACGAGCAAGTGATACAATAGTCATCGATTGCCCTCGGAACGTCTTTTCATACGCGCCGAACATTGATGGATACTCGCTACGAATCAGACAAAAAAGAGGGGTGGCGGAATTGTGGAACACAGAGCGGCGCTCGTTTCTGATTCGAATGGCTCGGTCAAATCGACTCTCTTTTCAGATTAACTGGACTGCTAGACTTTTTATTCTACTGACACCTGTTTGACGAATTAAACAGAGAAAATCGTTTGCTTCCCCAAAGAGGGAGCATTGCAATCATCAGCCTTCAATTTTTTTACAGCATTTTTTTTACTTCGCCCCAGGGAGAAATTTGGGGTGCTAATGACTGGCCCAGTACTGGTAAAACCCCTAATAATAGCTTGGCTCAGTATACTAGTGCTTACATAATTAATTCATTATTTTTATCAGTTTCTACTGTGTGTGGAATGAGAGGAATTGAACCCTTTAAGGACCACTGTCCGTGCAGAAATTTCACCATGGGCCCGATCCGACCCAGATCTGGCCAAATCGGGCCCAGATCGGGGAACTTGGTCTGGGCCAGACCGCTGATGAAACGCACAGCCCGACCGAGGCCGAACTGAATAGCCCGATCCGTGCCTGGTCCTCGGCCTGGTCAGTACCCGACCCGAGGCCAGACCTGTGCCCTATTAATGTCACATTTCTTATTAATATATAGTAAAAAATGCAAATACTAATTGATTTTAATATGAATTTGTTAGAACTTTTTTTATAAACATAACTTTTTTGCTAGTGCTTCCTTTCCCTGCGATGGCCGCTCCAATCTTTCGCGTTACCGGAAATTGACTCAATGTGGGACAATACACAATACGTCCTCCTCAGTTTCTTGAAATTTTGTGCAAACGACCTCCATAAATAAATTATTGTTAAATTAGATTGATAAAGTAACTGTAAATTTTTTATTTAGTCAGAATTATATAATATTCAATTTTTTACCTAGAAAAAATATTTTCATTTCTCTTCAATTACAAGAACATATTTTAATTTTGAGGTTAATTTTCGACGCACCATAAATATTATAGACACTGAATGATTAACTTACCTTCATTTAGATTTCGTAGGTGGGGGGAATCGCACGGTGTTTCCGAACTGGTAGTGTGTTCTTTTTAGGCATTTTCCTTTGTCAATTATTTCAATTTAAATTAAAATATATAACCTTCATCAGCGTTGTCACAATGAAAATTGACTCAGAAAGTGTTTTTAAAATTGAGAAATTGTATTTTCCAAAATAATTCTGCGGTGGCGCCTCGAGCGTTGGAATAGGTAACCCGAGCCTGGTCTGGCACGGCTCTGGGCCACGCAATTATCCCCGACCCGGTCCAGACCGCTTAAAACCGATTTGGGCCAGATCGGTAATCTGTCACAAATAGAGCAATTTCTGCACGGGTGTTGCAGCTGGCAATGAGTAACATTCACTTATATTATTATCGTATACTGAATAGAAACCGAGAAAATTAAAATAATTATAAAAAAAAAAATTATTTTAAAATCGATCAGAAAATTATTATACCCGTGTAGAAATTTCCAAACCTGGCCCAGATCGGTGATGAAATGCCCGGCCCAATCGGGCCCCGATCCGGCCAGGTTTGGCCAGGTCTGGGCCTGGTCGGGCCGTGTGTTTCATCTCCGGTCTGAAATCCTCCGATCTGACCCCGATCGGGGCCAGATACCCCAATCTGGGCCCGATCGGGGCCACAGCAAAATTTCTACTCGGGTATATACATTATTCATGAATTTTTTCATAATTTTTATTCAACGGTTTTAGACTTGGCCCTTATTAAAGGGTTAAGAAAGTCTGGGAAGTGTTTAGGAATAAAAAAAATTCGGGAAAACCCGGGAAGTATCTTTGATTTTATTTTCAATGCAGAAAATGGATTTCCGGTTTAAAAAAGGTTTTCCGAATTATCAATGTAAACATTTTTATTGGACACTTGCAACTTTTGTTAAATCTCTTAAAATCTTTTGAATTATTTTCAAATTCTTTAAAAAGGAACTATAAAATCCCGTCAAATCCCTAGTAATTCCTTGTAAAATTTTTTGAAAATCTTTAAGCTCTTCTAACTTTTTTAGCAATTTACTCAAAATCCTATGAAATCTCATTATCCTTGATTCCTAAAAATTCAATAAAACCGCATTAACTGGCCAACTCGCTCAATCCTTCAAAATTACTTAAAATCCCATGCAATCTCATAAAATCTGTTAAATTTTGTTAAATCACTTGATATTCCTTAAAATTTTATAAAATTCCTTAAAATATCGTTAAATCATTTAAAATTACTTAAAATACCATGAAATCTCATTAAGTCTTTTAAAAAACCTCCAACTTTTTTGAAATCATTTAAAATCTTTCGAAATTCGCTAAAATCGACGAAAATCTTTTATAATGGTTTAGATTTTCTAATATCTCTTAAAATATCTTAAAAATTCTTTAAATAAAAATTTTTTTTTTAAATTATAATTTCTTGTAGTCCCTTCAAATCTTAGGAAATCTCTTGCAAACCCTTAAACCTTTTTAAATTCTTTAAAAATTCCTTAAAATTTATCGAAATTCATTAAAATTTTATCAAATTTTTAGTAATTCTTGAACATCACTTAAAATCTCTTCGAAATCTCTTAAAATTCCATAAAATCTTTTGAATTGTTTGGAATTTTTTAAATTCCCTCGAAATTCCTTAAAAACACGTAAAATCTCTTGAAATCCTTTAAAATGTTTTTAAAAATCTTTTAAAACTTTTCTTCTTAATAAGATTTATATAAATCCCTTAAAATCCCTTAAACCTTTAAAAATCTCTTGAAATCTTGTGCTTGAAAATCACGAAATTCTTCTGCCTTCTTTTAAAATCCCTTCAAATTCTTTAAAATCTTTTAAAACTTTTTAAATCGATTTAAATCACTTGAAATTCTTTACAATCACATTAAAATATCTTGAAATTGTATGAAAGCTCTTGAAAGTCTTAAAGCTTCTTAGAATCCTTAAAAAATTCCTTGAAATTACTTTAAATCATTTAAAGTATCATGAAGTCCTTTAAATCTCTTTAAATCCCAGTTTAAAAATGTTGCCACTGTAACTTGAAAACAGTTGTTGATAAATTGATGAAATTTGTAGGGTTAATTTGCATAACCAATATCTCAAAACGTGCCTAAGGATTTTTTAAAATATTGAATTTAAACATTTGTATATACATTTATAATTTTTGTAAGATTGATTTTTCGACTATAAGTTCTCAAAAAATCAAACTTCAAAGCTTATGTAAAGGAAAGAAAGATTACTTGTGTCGTAATTGTAATAGATAAGAAGCATGCAGGTGTGTGTGATTACTTTAATTAGTGACGACTGAATGTGAATGTGTGTGTGCTTATTTTAATTATTGACGACTGATTACGAGTGATTACGGAAGTTGCCGAAAAGGCCGAGGCTCGTGAACAAGTTCGGAAAACCGACAGAGCTTTGCCGACTGTAGAAAGCTAAAGTTTATTTTAATTTTGTAATCAATAATAATAATCACGTTTACCTCTTAATTATTTAATTTTTATTCGCACCCTGTACGATATCCAAGCCCAATATCCTCGACATTACATAATGAATCGATCGACCTGTAAGATTAATCCATTTAATTGAATATTAAGGAAGTTATGGTTACTTGTAATTTTTAGAAACTTCGTTTTTATAAAAAATTATAGATATATCTATAAGTTTTCAATTAATTTTTTTTTAAGCATCTGACCCAACTATAGAATGGTTCATATAGCATAGATTATTATAGAAATAATAATCATAGGAATCAACCGTTTTTTCAAAGGCTATAAACTTCACTCCGGAAGAAATACATAAAATGGTTTACTATACATACCTTGTAAAAAAGAGTTGTGCAAACACTGAAATATCAAATTGCGCAGTTAATACAAATAAATCATGTAACTAGCTGTCAAGTTGTATTAACTTTTGTGCTCATTCAATGAGCACTTTTCTTCCTGTAAGCAAATATGATTTGCTTCCTCATAGAGGAAGCATTAAGTATTAAATTTTCTTTAAATCAGCATTAAATTTTAATTATTTGAGAAGCTATATTCGAAAAACTCTTTTTCGAAAATTACAATAAAGCATAACTTTCTTATTTTTGAATGAAATGGATTAACCTTATAGGTCAATCGATTCGTCTGGACACAAGGAATCTTCATTTCCCTAACACCGGTTTTAAATTTTTATTATTTGAGAAATTATAGTCGAAAAATTGAATTTTAAAAAATAATTTTTTATAACTTTCTTATTTCTCAATGAAATGCATTAATGATATAGGTCAATCGATTCATCTCGACACAAAGAATATTTATTTTCCTTACGTCAGGTCAAAATTTTGATTATTTGAAAAGTTATAGTTGAAAATTAATTTTTGAAAATACAATTAACCATAACATACTTATTTTTTAATGAAATGCATTAATCATATAGGTCAATCGATTCGTCTCGATGAAAGGAATCTTCATTTTCCTTACATCAACTTTATATTTTGAATATTTGAGAAGTTATAATGAAAAAATGAATTTTTTGAAAATTATAAAAGTACACGAAACTTGTAAAATTTAATATTTTGGTAAACCATTATAAAAAAATTCAACTTGGTAAATAGTGGAATAAATATGCCAAATTTCATCAATTTATCTATACGCGTTCTAAAGATATTGCAGGATCGTTAGAAGTGTGACATACACACACACACACACACACGCATCCGGACAATTTTTCAGGACATCATATTAGATATATTCCACTAAAAATAATTTGAAAAAAACCTTTTTTTAGAAACTGGATTTTTGTCACCACTACAAAGCTTCCTCTATGAGGAAGCAAAAATATGAAAATGATAAATAAAAGAGTTGATGTTTACTTAGTAAAATTAATTATCTCGCACGTGGTTCATTATTGCTACTCTCCCTCACTATAAACGTTTCAAAATCAACACTATAAATCCCCTTTAAATATGGGTCTGGATTCGAATAAGCATTAGGGTAAACTGGAAACAGTTTCTCCATAAAAAGGGAAATCTCTATTAATAGTAGAGGCACGCGTAGATATTTAGGCACCCCATAGGATGTTCAGTTCTGAGACGAGAACTTCATAAATGACATTGACCAACTGCGAGGAAGTCGATGTCATCAGTAATAACAGAAGAAACTGCCAAAAGGTAGATTAACTTGGAAATGAGGAAATAGAGAGAAGGGAGAAATTTAATTTTGATTTACTGTGAATCTATATTGAATCTATTTTAACTATTCTATTTTAACTATTTTAAAAAATTATGTATTATATTTACATTTACAGAGGTTGTTAATTGCCTTGAAAAAAGGATAGTCTTTGTTTGACTCTTTTTTTCCTTCACACCCTCTTACAGGATTTGTCCTTCTTTTTCTTCTTTTATTGTCCACGCGACACCACCCGCTTGTGTTCCGGTCTCTGTGACCCAGGGTCGTGACCCTGACGTGTTTAGCGTTAGCTGATGAACCCCAAACTACGAGATATATTATACTTAAGACCACCCAAGTGATGTCCTATCAAATCAACCCACTCTTTCTAATTTTGAAGCCAGATTGTAAAGCCAGATTGTGAAATGTGAAGCTAGTTTATAATTCGAGTAAACAGCTAAACAGGTTTCATAAAAAAATTAAATATGTAATTATGTAAGCACTGGTGTACTCAGTCGAGTTATTATTAGGGGTTTTACCAGTACTGGGCTAGCTAGCATCCCAAATTTCTTGAAATCACTTAAAATTCCTTAAAATCCAATGCAACTTCTACTTAAATTGCAGTTCGTAAAAACTTTTTGAAATTGTCAAATTTCTACGTCTAGCTTAAAATCTTTTAAATTGTTGAATTTAAAATTTAAATCCCCTAACGAAAGCTTCGGATTGAAATTCATTCCAATTCAATCTGAATCATTCCGGATTTGTATCGAAACCAAACAGTTTCATTCCGATCTAATCCGAAGGAACTTTTCAATCCGAATTAATCCGAAACCCATTCGAAAGCAATCCGAATGAATCCGCCATTAGAATTAATCAGAATTAATCCAAAAATTCAATCCAAATAAATCCGGTCAATTCGAATGAATCCGTTCAATCAGTACTTTCAATCCGAATGAATCCAAATTAATCCGGTCTATCTGAATCAATCCGATTGATTTAGAAAAATTCTTATAAATTCTGATTCATTTGGATTGACCGGATTTATTCGGATTGAAAGTTCGGATTGAAAGTTCGGATTAATTCGGATTGGCAGATTCATTCGGATTAAAGGTTAGGATTGATTTTAAATGGGCTTCGGATTATTCGGATTGAAAACTTCCTTCGGATTAGATCAGAATGAAACTGTTTGGTACGGATACAAATTCCGGAATGATTCGGAAATTTCGCATTGATTCGGAATGATTTTCAATCCGAAGCTTTCGCTAGATAGTTTTACATCCGGCAGGTATGCATTAATTAGTTTACTTTACTAAACATCTACATAGTATGCAATCTCTATGAGCGAGAAATATCTTTGGCATCATTAAACTCAAAGTTATTGATTCCTACATTCAAATGGTAGATCGGAAAAAACGCACACGAGCGAAGGCCCGATTACGCTGCAATTTATTAGTTTTAATAAAACGAAACAAGTCGCCCGAATAAATATTCATAGGGGAGCATGGTAGGATGGGCAAAAGATCCGCGAAGGGGACAACGCAAAGGCCATTAGCGAGATTGGTTGTACAAATGTACATATACATATATGTATGTACTTTAACTTCAGGAACAATCTCGTATTATATCTCGACCTAGTGAATTTTAAACTATTTAACTTAAATTAATTACACATTTATCTGAATTATTATTTAAATAAAATTAATTTTTTAATAATTTTAACATAATTTTTTTGATACTCCGTGCGCGAAATTCGATTTCACACACGCTGAGCCAAAAAACGGATGCTAAATCAAGCTTCGCACACGGCGTCGTGTCAAAATAGTACATTTCGATACTAGTGCACGAATATGATTTTATACAGTCAAATTTATTAATTTCATTATTAAAATTTACTATACTAGCAATTATTATCCTCGCGTTTTCAGAAGTATGCAAAATCTCGATAAAAGTTTGAGAACGTTCCTTGAAATTCCTTTAACATCCTAGAAAATCTAATAAAATTCCTTTAAATTTCGTCAAATCACTTGATACTCCTTGATTTTCCTTAAAATTCCACAAAATATCATTCAATCCTTCAAAATTAATTAAAATTTCAAGCAATCTCATAAAATTAGTTAAATTTGGTTAAATCACTTTATATTCTTTAAAATTTTATAAAATTCCTTCAAATATCGTTAAATCATATCAAATTACTTAAAATACCATAGAAGCTCATTAAGTATTTTAAAAAACCTGAAAATCCAAGAAAATTTCGTAAAATCCCTTTAAATTTCTTTAGATTCCATAAAGAACCGCAATAGCAGGTCAAATCCCTTAAAATTACTTAAAATTCCACAAAATATCGTTAAATTCTTGAAAATTATTAAAAATCCCATGAAATTTCATGAAATTCCTTTATTTCGTAAAATCACTTGATATTCTTTAGAATTACTTAAAATTCCTTACATCATTAAATCTTTTAAAATTACATACTTAAAATCCCATAAAATGTCATTAAATCTCTAAAGATTCCTAAAAATTCAATGAAATTTTGTAAAATCCCTTAAAATTTCTGAAAATCACAATAAATTTCTTAAAATTTCATGAAATACCGTGAAATTATTTAATATTTCTAAAATTTCAATAAAAGTAAGATTCGTATTCTCGCGGTCTTCATATAACATTTTTGACAGCAATTTTTTAGACAACAAAAATAATCTGAAGATATAGTTGTCAAATTCGGCACATTCACACAATTCGCGCAATTTCCAAAAAACCGATCATTTTTTTGACAACAGTGCGTTCGATATTTTTGACATATATGATAATACAACTTTTTTTAAGATAGAATTAATATTATCATTTTTTTAATGGTTTAATAAACATTTTTTTAATTCAATATCAGATCTAAAATTATAACTCTTCTTTATAAATTCTGCATTAATTAATATTTGGTATTTGGCAAATTTTCTTTAGTAAATGGATGCAAAATTATCAACTCTTTAATTTCTCACTGACTTTTTCGTAATGAGTGAAACTAAATGTGTTCTTGAAAAGTAGTGAAGCAAAGGTTCTTGTTCTAATTGGAAGTCTATAATTACGGCCCGCAATCCGACACGATCAAATAATTACTTGTAGGGGAAATTTTCTATCTTCGTATATCATGAAAAAAGTCAATACTTCAAAATACTTTCTACCAGAACTTTCCTTAATATTTATTTACTTCTCTAGAACCTTTATCGTTTTACTTTTTCACGAAATGAATGGATTTGAAGTTAATATTGCACAAAGTGAGCCGGAGAAAATTAAATTCAGAGAATAGTATATCCTGGAATGGATAATGTAATCAAGTCTAATCGAATTTTCCATATCGCACTGCAACTGTTTAATACTTCCATCGATCCTCCTGCGAGTGTTAGTGAAGATACAGACATACACGTACTGTAGTTCAGCCTGCCTCCACCCTCGTTCAGATCTTTGGTTCGACTTTGAAATACTGTGATTACTTCACGATACGTGCTTCCGATATTTTATTTTCTAGTATGCATTCTACTTTCGAGAATCTACGTGTTATACATTCTCAAAGTTAAATAAAAAACGTGAAATATGCGGAAAATTAAAAACTTGAGATTATTCGTTTAATTATTTATGAAAGTCACATATATAAATAAATATCTGTAAGGTTATTCATGTACCTTTCCTATTTTCGCAATTTCCCACTTTCACATTGTTCTTAATTTTCAGAAATTTCAAATGTTGAGTCACTGCTCCGAAAGGCCGTGGGTTCGAATCCCACCGCTGTCACCAAAAGTGTCATGGCATTACAAAGATCCGATAATGAGAGAAATCTATATGTTTTGCTCGTACCTATATGTTTTTTAAAAATTACTTTAAATTTAAATTTAATTAAATTAAATATAAATGAAATTAAATTACACCTTTGAATGCAAAAGAAAAATAATTTACTTAAGGTTCTATCGACCTTAAGGAGCACATTCTTATCAGGGCACTCGCGCTTCGCGCTTGATATTTGATTTAAACCTCGCGCTTCGCGCTCGGCTTTGTTTAACAATATTTTTCATGATTAAAACGAAAACTACTCATCCTATTGAAAAATGGTCAAAGGAAAACTTGTAGATCTCTCTAAGACCAATAATAATGTTTCTTATCATTTTCTCTGCATCTCGCGTTATTTGGTTCAAAATTTGAATTTTCGATTTTTTAAAGAAATTCAACAAGTTGTTATGCCTCTCCTATAGGGCGTTCAAAAAGAAACATTTTTCATCTCTAGACTTTTTTTCATATCGTGCGTTTTTTGGTTTTTAATTTAAGTTTTCTTTTATTTTTTTGGATTTTCAAAATGTTATGTCTTTCAATCTTTTTTTTATCCAAAAAAGTTATTAGGAAAAATTGTTCGACTTTTTGAGTACTACGAACATCCGTGCATAGAATTTTTAAATTAAAAAAAAAGTGGTATCAAAAATTTTCAAAATGCTCCAACGTTTTGAATTTTTATCCAAAATGGCTGGCCAACGAATTTGACCTTCATTTTAGGACACTCAAAGAGTATACCAAAGGCTAATCCAATCGGTCAATTCTTTCGAAAGTTATCGTGCTCACAAACTAAAAATCTACAGACACACAGACAGACACACAGACAGGCAGACAAACAAACAGACAGATAGACAGACACATTCGTAAAAACATGTTTTTCGGGTTCAGGGGGTCCCAAAACGTGGACATTTGACAAAAACGAGGGGTGTCAAATTTTACACAAATCTAATACCTTCTCTGATGAGAATGTAAAAAAGAAAAAACGAAAACATTTATTGAATCAACATGCTCAATTGGAAAAGCAGCGATTTCTGAGGCATCCTATAGGATCCATAGATATACCTAACACTCTTGGAAACGCGCCTGCTTTATCAACCTCACAAGCTTTTGAGTATGTAGTTTCAAGATTGTATTGGTTCGTACCTCGTTACTCCCATCAACTTTTAATATAGAATCACAGAACGAGTCACTTAGATTATAAAAGATGAGGATAGGCTTTGCGTTATTCGTATAAAAAAGAACCGGATTCTGGTCTAATCTACCAGAATTAGAAATAATTTTGTTGTTAAACTTTGCAATAATATTGTTTACATTAAATTATAGATAAATATTTTATCGCTCTGTAGCGCTAATCTTTTTTCAAATATAAGACTGCGTACAGAGAGAAAAAATATTTAATTTCGATACTTTTTGCATAAAACGAAGAATTCAAAATCTAACTTCAAAATCGAATATTTTCATTTTACTTAAAAAATATTTGAATTGAATATTTTATCGTTCTGCACGCATAATTATAGTTAAAAATTGATTAATTCTAAAAAGGGAAACAAATTCAAAATTTAATATTTGTCGAGTAAAATGAAGAAATCGAATTTTTAGATTAGAACTTGGCTCTCCTTAAAATGCCAACTTGTAGTCAAGTTGGCATTTTAAGGGTGTGTATAGGGTGATTTCTTCTGACAGTTGCAACTGTCATTTAGTAATAGAACCCAAATCTTTAAAATAACAAAAGCATCATCGTGAATCTACTTTATACTTCGAACGAATGAATGAACGAATGGACGAACGAACGAATAAACGAACAGACGAAGAAATGAACAAACGAACGGACGGACGAACGAACAAACGAATGAATGGACGAATGAACGAAAGAAAAGAACGAAAGAACGAACGGACGGACAAACAAATAAACGAACAAACGAAGGAATGAACCAACGAAAGAACGAACGGACGAAGGAATGAACGAACAAACAAACGAATGAACGAAAGAACGAACAGACGGACGGACGAACGGACGGACGAACGAACGAACCATGAACGAATGAACGAAAGAACGAACGAATGAACGAACGAACCATGAACGAATGAACGAAAGAACGAACGAATGAACGAACGGACGGATAAACGAACAAACGAAGGAATGAACCCAGTGCCGGATTTACGCAGAATGCCGCCCTGGGCAAAAATTTCAATTGCCGCCCCTTTACTAATTGAAAATATGTCTCATCATCAATATAAATTGGAAAATTACGTTGATTATTACATCGAATATTTGGAGAAAGAACATCTATGTCGTAACTGAAAACTTGGAATTTATATCAATATTTAAAAAAATAAAAAAAAATTAGACTCCCTGAATTTGCCGCCCCCAAAAATTTGCCGCCCTGGCCAGTAGCCCATGTTGCCCATGCCTAAATCCACCACTGAATGAACCAACGAAAGAACGAACGGACGAAGGAATGAACGAACGAACAAACGAACGAATGAACGAATGAACGAAAGAACGAACGAACGAATAAACGAACAAATGAAAGAATGAACCAACGAAGGAACGAACAGACGGACGGACGAAGGAACGAACAAAATTATGTAATAAGGGTGTTTCGCGACCTCTATCATTAATTGAAATTACAAATACTAGAGCAAAAACTAAGTCCCATAAGAAAATGTTATAAAATGCGTAGGTTTGAAACTACAGAGCATTTAAGTTGACCAATCAGAAGCACGCTTTAGACCACACACACATTCTCACAATACATCATGGATTCTTGACGGTCTAAAGCGTGCTTCTGATTGCTCAACTTTAATGCTCTATAGTTTAAAAACTACGCGTTTTACAACATTTTCTTATGGGAGTTTTCGACTTAGTTTTTTCTCTAGTATTTGTAGTTTCAATTAATGATAGAGGTCGCGATACACCCTGTATAATGATCACTTAGAAGTTCAAATTTGTACAATTTGCAGCTTTGTCACTGCCGAGATGTCAACTGTCCCTTTTAATTACTGGCAATCGTTAATTATTTTACAGTATATAGTCCCATTTAATGTCAGGGTCGATGTACAAAGTGCAAAATGGCCAGTGTAAAGTTTAGCGAGGCCATCTGTGCTCCTCGTGAGGTATAGTGAAAATCTTGCTAGATCATAACGAAGCCATAATCATATACTTTAAGCGACAATAATCGTTTTACGAGGCTCGGCCATATCAACGGATTCTCTTTTTCTCCTCGACCGACAATGATATCTTCTGTGTGCCACAACCGACTCGTTACCTCAAATTGAATGAACTAAAATCTTATCTTGTGTTGTAACATAAAACTTGTCCCGGATATTATTTTACTCACTTCGTCTTTATGCATTCCAGAATATTAAAAAAATTTATCAGTAAAAGTAATTCATATGAACATTGAACATATTAAATATTATGTAATAATCCATAGCCATTTACAATTATAATTAGCCTGTGCAGTCTAAATTGCACTGATATTAAAGACTCGATGTTATATTTAAAAAGAATTTCCCCCTTTCTTGAACAGCATAAATATTAGAAATGAATAGCTTGCACAAAAATAGAAAGAATCTCAAATTGTATTATAGTGTCGGTGCACAAAGAGATCAGCAGATCATATTTTTTCTTTATTTATTCAGCATCCCACGTAGCTCAATATTTTACGTCTTCATGCACAGATGCTACGCTAATTATAAAGAAGTGTTGTTTTAATGTTAGGAGAATATCAATCTGTTAAATTGTTAGGTAGGTGGAGTCAAGAGATTTATATCGCTTATGCTATTTGTCGTAGACTTATTTTTATCGTGCATCTTTATTAACAGAGCCCCAACTGCTATGAGGATGTCACGGAGGGTGACTATTTTTACGCAGGATCGTTCTTTCTTGCTTTGACAAATATTATTCACGCTTTCTGTGATAAACGTCAAAGACGGGTGTGAAATTGGGAGATCGAAGATCTCAAGCGAATACGACAGTTTGAAGGTGAATCCCGAGGTGAATCCCTTAAATTCCGCGGTCGCCCAGTATTTACTTTCGAAAGCACTATAAACTTAGCCTTCAACCACACCAAAATCCACCGGGGGTGCTGGCTTAACGTCTTATGAAGAACTGTGACTAAAGTTGCTGGAATTGATGGGTTATTGTGCATTGGAATTGCAAAAAATATGGGAAAATGAGGATTTCGCCTCGGGGTCTCCCGCAGAGAAGACATTTTTTTCGTGGTTCGAAAAACCTGTGAAGAAAGTGCCCCATTTAGCCCTATTTAAAATGGGGTTCTGAGGACGCTCTGGTCAAGATTTTTATATTCAATAAAAATATTTAAATTTAATTAGACATTTATGGGTCAAAAACTTATATTAGCTTTCGTAGCTAAAAATAATAATACACATTAAAACCCAGATATTGTTGATAATGAAGTGGGATATTGAAGAGTGTTTCATGTCAAAATCACATAACAGGTAAAAATGGGGAATTTTCAACATTTTCCACACTTAATTATTTATTATTATTTAATTAATGTATATTATATTGTTGACAAAAACGAATATATTTCTGTGAGCTTTAAATAGCCTTTCACGAAAATAATTATTAATCTACATTTTATATATTTTTTTTTAATTTTTAATAACTAGAGATTTAAAGCGATTTCAAAAAATTACAAGAATTTTTGATGATCTTAAAGGATTTCAAAAGATTTCACAAGGTTACAAGGGATTTTTACAAATTTCCGCGCATTTCAATAAATATGACAAATTTTAAACAATCCAAAAACATTTTTTTGTTTTTCAATACAAAATCCTCAAACTTTTAAAATTTTTTTTTAATTTCTTAGAATCACTAAAAATCTCTTACAATCCTTTGTAAAATCTCTTGTAATCCCTTTAAATTTACTAAAATCACTTGAAATCTCCTCAAATTCCCTAAAATCTCTTGAAATCCTTTAAGAAGTCTTAAAATTCTTTAAATCTTGTGATAGACCTTGAAAATCCTTAATTATTTGGAGTTCTTTAAATTTTTTTAAAATCATCCTCATATCTTTGAAATCTTGTAAAATTTCTAGAAATCCTTCTAATTTCCCCAGAATCACTTCAAATCTTCTGAAAATCATTTAAAATTCTTGCATATCATTTAAAATTTTTTGCTATACTTCAAATAATTAAAAATAATTTAAAATTTTGAAATTATTTTGAATTTTTTTATAACTTCTTAAAAATTCCTTAGAATCACTTGAAATCTCTTCAAATTCCCAAAAATCTCTTGAAATTCTTTAAATCTTGTGAAAGCTCTTGCAATGATTAAATTCCTTGGAGTTCTTTTAAAATCCTTGAACATTCTTCAATATCATTTAAAATGATAGGAAATACTGAATACAATTGTTTAATTACTTAAAAATCTGAAAACTCCTCAGAACTCTGTTAAATTTCTATAAAAATTCTTCAAAGATTCGTTAAAACATCTGAAAATCTCTTGAAATCCTCTTAAATTTTTTAAAATCACTTAAAATCTTTTGAAAATCCTTTAAAATTCTTTAGTATCATTCATTAGTATTATCTCTTGAAATACTTAACTACATAAATTTTTTAATTATTTCCAAATTTTGAAACTCTGGTGAATTCTTTCGAAATTCTTTAAAAATTCCTCAAAACCACTAGAAATCTTGTGAAATCACTTTAAATTCCTTAAAATCATTTGGCAGCTCTGATCTCAATTTTAAAATATTGGCGGCGAATAAAAACAACCAACTAAGATGAAGAAAGTACGTGGCTTTAGATTTCGAGATAACGAGAATATATTTTCGACATAATAACTACCTCTTCTATATAGGAGAGTCCCCCAAGGTGGACACCAATCTTTTAAACAATCGTAGAATCCAAACAACATTACATATCTTGTACAATCCTACATTTCCTGAAACCTTAACTCATAAGCTAACTGTTCACGAAACACAATTTTGATATCATCAATATAACCAGAATTTTAATTGATTTTAAAAATAGCACAAAATTTCGACTTTGAAAAAAGGTCCCCTAAGGTGGACACCTTTGAGAAATCTACTTCAAAAGTTGGAAAAATAATCCAAAAATTCATGGTTTGATCATTTTATTCAATTTTTGATGTTTTTTATTTGAACTATTTGTACCTATTGTTTTAAAACATATATTCCTGCATTTAGGAGGAAGTAGATAGATTTTTCGCCCTGGGGTTCAGCTGACTGTCGCTACGCGGCACTATGTGTGTGTGTGACTGTGAACACTGTGTGTGAGTCACTCACCTGTGTCTTTATTTCTCTTTCAACATTCATAAATATAAATTAATATGGTTTGTGCACAAATTTTAATAAAAAAAGCAAGTGTCCACCTTAGGGTAAAAAAAGTGTCCACCTTAGGGTCAGAACGCAATTTCCTTGGCAAAAACGAAAAAAAATTATCTACTCGCAATATCATGCAAGTCGTAGCTGTTTGTCCGCTGCATGCAGCGGACAAACAGCTACGACTTGCCACTTCATAACATAACTAAAAACTGGGTATTCCCAAACTGTAATACCGACATGGAGCGCACAGTGCTACCACCTGATAAAAAAAAAATTTCCCAGGGTGTCCACCTTGGGGGGATGTCCACCTTGAGGGAGTCTCCCCTAATAGGATTTTTGTTTTCAGAAAGCTATCTAATTAAATATTTAAATATTGCAAATAATAAATCCAGAATATTTTTTTAATCTCGATGGACCTGAGTAGAATTTTTCTGTGGCCCCCGGCGAACCCAGATTGGGGAATTTGGTATCTGGCCCCGATCGGGTACAGATCGGGGGATTTTAGGCTGGGGATGAATCATACGGCCTGATCGGGCCCAGACTTGAAAGCCCGACTTCCGGTCGGAGGCCGATCGGGCCGTATTTCATCACTGGTCTGGGCCGGGTTTGGAAATTTCTACATGGGGTGTACTGACTAGTTTTCCCTACGTGAGGTATTTACCAATCAGCGCGTGACACGCCTTGTGAGGTTCTTACCAGTTTTCCAGGTCAGGCCCACATAAGAAACTAGAGCTAGGCAAAACTGGCGCGGATCCAATCAGAACCCCATCAAAATCTCTACACAGGAACCACCTCTAGCGGAGGAAGTTAGTTTCATAGATTTCTCAGTTCTGTTAAAACTTTGAGGTAATAGTACATTGAAAATACGCAAGCGCAATGCAACGAGAGGGTCCTGCAATAAAAATGAGATTTCCCAAGTGGGATAAGAGTCGACTTTATACAAAAGGAGCTTCACCGCCAGTGCGGAAATTCTGCTCGGATCGAGCGGAAGTGTGGCTGGGGCAGAGGACTCCTCTCTTTCTCCTCATTCGTCGTTCGTTCATCCAACTCTCTCACTCTCTCTCTCTCTCTCTCTTTTTATTTTTTACCTCGCAATCATTGAAACGGACCGATCGTAATTATTATTCCGCCCCTATATCGCGCGCGAAGAGATACACGGCGGAGCAAACGTAACGTAACGTAGCGAAACGAGGCGAAACGAAACGAAACGGAACGAAACGAGTTGGAGTTACCGCGTCCGGCTCTATCTCTCTCTATTTTACTCCCATTTCATCTCTCTTGATATGTCCCTTTCTCACTCTTTCTCTCTCTCTCCAACGACACAGTCCAGGCGTACGGAGCGGCAATCAATAACTTTGAAACACAGCGACGTTTGGGGAAACAAATTCAGCAAGTTGCTTGATTGGAAAAACCATCGGCTAGATCGGCTCACGTTTGAATGCAAGCGAGATCCCTCGTCTCTGGTCTGTCCCGCACGCGAAAAACGCGTCCGGCTCGCCTATATTTGTGTCTGCCGCGGCAGATAGAGACCTCGCAGAATGCCATTCGCTCCTCTACGTTGTCTATTGCCTGAGCGTATAGGTATGTAACTATGTACTCCACATTGGTCCACATAGGGTGGATGGAGTGGACCCTGACCATGTCCCGCATTTTATTTCCAATTCCACGGGACGAACAATAACACCGCCGACCCAACTCGCCGAGGGCACTGACGATGAACGCATTGTTTAAGAATTAATCGGAGGAACTGCACCAGCAACCAACGCGAACGCTTCGCCACGGGACGGATCGTGCAATTTTTTTCGTTTCGATGCGTTTTTTGCCTTCATCATCACCCTCTCACTGCTTGCACCTCTCTGCAACGCCGAGCCAAGCTGCACCGTCGAGTCCCTTTTCCTCTTCTTTTTTTTTTGTCGTCAGCACCCGCCACTCGGGCGGAAGCACCCACTCATTTGACGTACGCGGTTTTGTATGTTTTATTCTTATACGCCTCGAGCTTATAAAGCTTACAACTTTCTAAAGCATCAGCCATATACATGATTTCCGGGGAGGGAAAGGAACAGTGTTTAATTGACACGTTATTCTCGCACGTTACTGTCCGAAAGTAACTCATGTAAAAATTGCCCCATTTGTCCCCATGTCAATTAGGGCGGACGTCAGATCTTCGCTAGAACAACTGGATAAGTTCTACTCAGTACCCTTTAAGGCACTGTTAGGATTTTCCATTCTTTCTGACTAGAAAATCTATGCACGTCTAGTTAGGGCCCAATGTTATATTTTAATCAGGTTTTAGTTCGGCCCTGATTCGAATAAAAGAACTAAGAAGTTCTAGTCAGGAACTGTTCGGGTCTTAGCCAGTATGGCCCGTTTTAATCATTTTTTTTTATAATGTAGAAATCGCCCCATTTGTCCCTATGTTCATTAGGACGGTAGTCAGGTCCTTGCTAGAAGAATTGGAATAGTAAGTTCTAGTCAGGACCCCTTAAGGCACTGTTAGGATTTTCCATTCTTTGTGAATAGAAAATCTATGCACGTCTAGTTAGGGCCCAATCTTATATTTTAACCAGGTTTTAGTTGGGCCCTGATTCGAATAAAGGAACAAAGAAGTTCTAGTCAGGAACTGTTCGGGTCTTAGCCAATATGGCCCATTTTACATTTTACATTTTTTATTCTTTATTAATTTGAATTTTGGTACTTCACATATGGTAAATATACAAAATATTATAATAGAAAAGGTCTAGACTGGGCCCTACCTAACTCTCATTAGGGCCAGCTCAGAAGTTCTAGCTAGAACCTGACTAAAACAGCGTTACAGAACTAGTCAGGCCCTCTCCATTTTTCCCGATCAGCGCCCGACTAGAAATAGGAAAAACTAGCCAGGGCCCTACTAAACCCCGATCGGAATTTCTACATGGGAACAACATATATTTTTTTAACCAGCGCGCTTTTGCTGTCAGCTATTCAATTAAATATTCATCGGCTAATAGAAAGGGTCTAGACGGGACCCTCCCAATAGTCGGGCGATAAAAGGGTACTCTCGTTAGGGCCTGCTCAGAAGTTTTAGCTCGAACCTGGCTAAAACAGCGTTACAGAACTAGGCAGGCCCTCTCCATGTTTTCCGACCAGCGTCCGATTAAAAATAGGGAAAACTAGCCAGGTCCATACTAAACCCCGATCGGAATTTTTACATGGGAACGCGTTAATGTTACCGATATACTGCCTCGTAATTTTTAACGCGTTACCATTCCGTTCTTTTTATTTTCTCTTTCTTAAAAAAGTGGTGTAATGAAGTGTCTCGAAAATCTCGCATATATTGTTGTTGCAAATCAGATTGGCTTTTGAATAATTTGAAGTTTTTGTAATAAGGAAAATAAATAATCGCGCGCGTATTTGATTGCTCGTCCCCTAAAATGTCACAAAAAGCCTTAGAAATCCCTTAAAATTCGTTGAAATCTCTTACAATTCATAGAAACCTCTTGAAATCCCTTAAAATTCAACAGAAATTATAAAGATTATAAATCTTTTGAAATCCACGTTAAAATTCATGAAAATCTCTACAAATTTCTAGAAACCTCTTGAAATTCTTTAACATTTAAAATCCCTTGAAATTATTAGAAATCTCATCAAATTCCATGAAATCCTTAACAATTCTACAAAATCTTTTAAAAATCAGAAAAATATATTGAAATCTTTTAAAATTATTAGAAATCTCATAAAATTCCCAGAAAATTTTTGAAATTTTAGGGTAACATTTAACATCCCTTTATACCTTTAAAATCCGTTGAAAGTATTAGAAATCGTATCAAATTCCATGAAATCCTTTAAAATGTTCACAAAATATTTTGACGATGAGAAAAATTCCTTAAAATCACTTAAAATTATTAGAAATCCCATTAAGTTCCATAAAACCCCTCCCAATTCTTATAAATCTTTTAAAATATCTTAAAATTTCTTGAAATTCCAGGACAACATGCGAAATTTTCGAAACATATTTTGTGACATCACTTTTTTAGAGATGAATTTCAAAAAGTTTCTAAGAAGTTTAAAGAATTTTGACGATTTGCAAGTAATTTTTAATAAATTAAAAATAATTTTAGGCTTTCCAAAAGGTTTCGTAGAATTTCAAGGGATTTCAAGATATTTCAAACAGTTTCTAAGGTTTTAAAGGGCGGATTTTAAATGTTTTCATGGAATTTTGGGGTATTTTAAGAGATTTTAACGTATTGTATAAGGTATTTTGACGATTTTAAAGATTTTTAAGATATTTTTTGAAATGTTAAAGGATTGCATGGATTTTGAGGAGATTTCTAATGATTTTAAAGAACATATAGGAAATATTAGTGTAAAATTTTAAGGAATTTCTAAAAGTTTCTAGGGATTTTAAGAGATTCGCACAAATCTTAACAGATTTCAAGAGATTTTTCTAATTTTTAAAAGATTTTGTGGATTTTTACGTATACCATGAAATTTTAAGGAATTTTAAAATAGTTTAAGAGAATCTAAGAAATATATAAGTTTTATAAATATCTTGTGATATTTTAAGTGATTTCATGGAATTTTATGAGATTTCTAATAATTTAAAGAAATTTTAAGAGATTTTTCTGATTTCTACAAAATTTTGTAGAATTTTTTGAGGATTTCTACACGGAAAAAAAGGTATGGTTAGGCCAACCATATATATTGATAAATATGGCTCATCCATATTATTTGGTTGCAGCAACGATAGAATAGTTGCAGCAACGATAGAATAGTTGCAGCAACCATAGATATATGGTATACCCCATGTAGAAATCGCCCCATTTGTCCCTATGTTCATTAGGGCACGTCTAGTTAGGCCCCAATCTTATATTTTAACCAGGTTTTAGTTGGGCCCTGATTCGAATAAAGGAACAAAGAAGTTCTAGTCAGGAACTGTTCGGGTCTTAGCCAGTATGGCCCATTTTACCCATTTTACTTCACATATGGTAAATAACCAAAATATTATAATAGAAAGGATCTAGACGGGGCCCTACTTAACTTTCATTAGGGCCTGCTCAGAAGTTCTAGCTAGAACCTGGCTAAAACAGCGTTACAGAACTAGTCAGGCCCTCTCCATTTTTCCCGACAAGCGCCCGACTAGAAATAGGGAAATCTAGCCAGAGCCCTACTAAACCCCGATCGGAATTTCTGCATGGGACCATGATATATGGATGTGCCATATTTATCAAAATATATGGTTGGCCCAACCATACATTTTTTTCCCTGTAAGATGTTTTAGATATTTTCACAAATTTTAAGGAATTTCAAGATTTAAATTTGAATTGCAAATCAATTTCAATTTTCATTTTAACAAATTTTGAAGGATTTTGAAGTTTTTCGTAAAATTTTAAGAGACCAGCAAATCAACATACACGCTATTATTTTGTTTTCCTTTTGTTACAATTTCAAGTCATTCAAAAGTCAATCAGCTTTGCAACAAAACTGTATGCGAGATTTTCGAGACATTTCGTTACACCACTTTTTTAAGATATTAGGAATATTCTCACGACATGTATAAATACTATTTCAACAAAGAAGAATCATTTTTGTATTCTTGCTGGTATAGAATGCCTTTGCATCAGTTTGTTCGTGTTTGCAAAGATTCCTTTCAACATCATTTACGAAAATACCCCTTCAGGCTAAGCATTTAAAGTACACAAATCGAGAGCAGAAACTAGAAGAATGTGGGAAGATTCCTGTGTTCGTTCAATATTCTCTTCCAATTTAATACAATCGAATCTCGCGATCAAAAAACGTGAGTCCGAGTACTGCACTCGTGAATATTCACCAGGCGTGATCTTGACGCTTGATGTCAGCTTAATTAGCTTAATAATGGCCATATCTGCGCTTTTAGGATAATATCTTGATTTGAAGTAACGAGAAATCCAGTGGCTGATGATCGTGCAGCGATTCACCTCCGCTGTCGTGGTGTCACTTGTATCGGGTTGACTCAATCGCAGACGGAACTCGCAGTCAATGTGAGGGTATTTCGAGCCAGTTTCGCACTAAATTTCTCGCCTCTATAAGAGCTAAGTGGGCGACTGGTCTGCACGAGTGTATACCTCGCGTCCCTCATCTATAACGAATCGATCTGATCGAGTTCGATCCCCGGAATCGAGAGATTTATGCGCAATCGGTCGCGCTTCACCGCGGTGCAGTGCAAATATACCAACCAGCCTTATACTCGAGAAACAAGGCGGCATAAGTCAGAAGAAGAAAAGAATAAAAGAAGACGAAAGAGGATAGGGTGAGTAAGATGAAGAGGGGAAACAAGGAGGGTAGAGTATAGATAGGGACTCTTCTTCCAAACTGAATCTCGTGGCGGGCATCACGACGTTTCCTCGTTTCTCGAAGTGGCTATAGACACCTGACTGCTTTAACGCATCCTTTAAACGTATTACCTGCCCTCGATCCTCAATGCTATCGCTCCTTTGGGCACTTGCTGCCCAACGAAAGATGGTTTCTCTTGCATTTGATCTTCCCTCTGCTCTTCTTCATCTCACTTATATGTACACGAGAAAATTTTATATTTTACGATATTTTATATTTCTTTAAAATTGAATAGCGTATTCGACAGTTGTCGAATATTGTAGAATTGATATCGACACTGTTGAATACAATAATTTAATTTTTTTTCTCAAGTAATTAATAAAACATTAAATTAATGTATATGTATAATAAATTTATTTTATAATTTCCATATTTTATATTATTTCTATAATAATATGTAATAACTAATAATCAATAACACAAGCCCACAAAAAAAAAATTATCTGAACTTTTGATGGGACAGGCTTATTTTTATGTATTTTTCGACGCTGAATCCGAATTTGCAATAATATTAGGAGGTTTCCTGGATCGTTTCCGAGATAAACGCAAAAAACATGTTTTTTTCATGGTTTTTTATGGTTTTTTGAAGTTTAGTAAAAAACAGCCAACAAAATTGTTAATTTGGACTCAGATTCGAATTTTACGAATAAAAATACATCGGAAACCATTTTTCAATTTTTTTTTTTGCTCGAAGATTTGACTCGTGGTGAGCTTTAAATACATAAAGGTCCTTATAGTTGATGAAATTGCAAAGAACTGCGACTTTTAATAGGAATTGATTGTTCTTTTGATGAAACAGGTCTATTTCTGTGTATTTTTCGACTCTGAATCCGAATTTGCAATAAAATTAGGAGGTTTCCCTGATCTTTTTCGAGATAAACGCCAAAAACATGGTTTTTTCATGGTTTTTCGTGGTTTTTTGAGGTTTACTAAAAAACGACCAACAAAATTGTTAATTTGGACCCAGATTCGAATTCTACGAATAAAAATACATCGGAAAACATGTTTCAATTTTTTTTTGCTTCAAGACTTGAACTCATAAAGGCCCATAGCTTATATATAAATAAAACTTGGTATTGGGATCTGTTAATTGTTGTACACAATGTGCAAATTCATCCATTGTTATCAAATTTTTCCAATTATGTAAATTTGTAAATATAATATATTTTAGTTGACAATGTTGAATAATAAAACTATAAAATTTCATCAGCTAAGGTCCTTCATGTATTTAAAGCTCACCACGAGTTAAATCTTCGAGAAAAAAAAAATTAAAAAATGGTTTCCGATGTATTTTTATTCGTAGAATTCGAATCTGGGTCCAAATTAACAATTTTGTTGGCCATTTTTTACTAAACTTCAAAAAACCATAAAAAACCATGAAAAAACCTTTTTTTTTGCGTTTATCTCGGAAACGAAGCGGGAAACCCCCTAATTTTATTGCAAATTCGGATTCAGCGTCGAAAAATACATAAGAATAAGCCTGTCCCATCAAAATTTCAGATAACTTTTTTTTTGTGGGCCTGAGTGATCAATATAATTATTACTCTAATTATTATTATTTTAATAATAAATAAATTAATTTTTTTATTAAATAATTTCTTTAAGTATACCTGTCTCTTACTCTACCAGACTCTACCATGTGAAAAGATTTAAAATTTCTCGGGTAATCTGTAATAACCAATTACTAACCAATAAGGGTAGAAAACTTTAATTGACACGTCAATAACCAACCCTGAACATACATGTAGGTAAAACAGCATATTTAAGCGATTTTGTACAATATAAAGATTTAAAATTTCCCGCGCCACCCGCGGGAATTTGTACACACATGTGTGTACAAATCAACTGTTTTTCAATATTTTTCCCTGAACAAATTTTTTTTAGAGTGTTCAAATATGCATTAAAACATGGTAAAAAAGCCGTTAGACTTGCTAATTTTTTTCTGTCCTGAAAAAATTCCCGAAAAAACGCTTATTTTAGGCCTTCTAAACCAGACTATCCCCTTAAGTAATCCAATATTATAAATACATAATTCATTCAGAATAGTTTTTTAATCATGATTGGGTATTGATCACTTTTCCTTACATGGATTATTTACCAGTAAAATCATCACACGCCTTGTGGAGTTCTTGCTAGTTTTCCGCATTAAGATCACACTAGAATTAAGGAAATCTAGTCAATTGTTTGGTGACAGCGGTGGGATTCAAATCCAATTTTGCACTATACCCCTATCAATATATATATTGTATCCGTCTTTATTAATTCCCCTCTTTCCCAGTGGGCACGAATGTTCCAGGACGTTTTTAGGACTAAACGTTTGACTAAAAACGTTTTTAGGACGTTCTAAAAACGTCTTTAAATTTCGTGCCCGCTGGGTTGTTTCTTGATTTTGGTAACTGTCCGTCAGTGCAGACTTTTCTCTGTTTGAATACATCTCGATTGGCGTCCGTAGTATAGTTATTTCTATATGTATACAAATCGCAGTGCATCAGTAGCACCCGCGAAGGACCATCGCATCAGCGGGTGAGCAAAGAGAGCGGTACCAGCAACAGCAGCAGCAATACCGACAGCGACACAGCAGCAGAGACAAGCCGTCCTGGCATTCCATGCACAGCATCGCGATATAATATACGAGCGGTGCAGGAAACAGTCGGCTTTCCTCAACGACAAAGGCTTCGCTAACATAGGAGGACCGGCAATCCGGCATATTAGGATGGTATGCGGAGTGCTTCGGTTGCTCGATCCTGCTACACACGTCCAATATATATGTACGATGAGATATACAACGTATATCCTCGTATATAATAATGCTCAGCCAGTTGTCGGACCCAAGTCGGGCAGGATTCAGTCCTTACGTCACCAGATGTCATCGCGGACCCGCTGATTTACATCCCAGCCCGCAAGAATCCGCAAGAGATCAAGGGAAAAAGGTGGGGGTGGGGGGGGGAGGGGACACGAACTAAGCAGGGATGAAGGAGAAGGTAGCAGTCCAAGACTTATGCATAAAATATTATACGACCATCATATCGTTATGCTTTGACCAAAACCCGAGCAGAGGATCCGACAAAGGAACTTTGTCTTGTATCGTGGATTTCTGTCACGAAGACGAATGTCCGGGGTGAAATTGAGCTCGAATTCCACTCTCGAATTCGACTTTTTATCCACTATTTCGTCCTTGAAGATGATTATTGATTATGACAGTGATAGACACCATCTCAACCATTTATCAAACCCACTTTTATACATACACTGAGAAAACTGTTTGGTTCGGACAACAAAACGTTTGGTTGCTATAGAAGCAACAAAAATTTTTGGTTGTACCAACCAAATTATGGTTCTTTCATGAAACCTGTTGTTCGCACAAGCAAACAATTTTTGGTTGCAACAAAAATTTTTCGTTGTGACAACAACTGGTTTGTTGAAGGAACCAAGATTTGGTTGGCACAACGAAAAATTTTGTTGCTTCTATAACAACCAAACGTTTTGTTGTCCGAACCAAACATTTTTCTCAGTGTACAACTGTAAGGGAAAGGTGCTCACAGTTGCTCGGTGTACACAAAGAATCAATAGAAATATCTAGAAAACTATTAAATAAAATATGTTTTAATTACTAAATACACTGGTCAACAAAATATGACCTATGTGGGGTTGGGATCAGACATATCATTTCCATGGTAGTTTTCTGTGCTGAATCCAAATCTGACTTCCGTTTTTCTCCATCATGTCAAGTTTTTGAGATTTTTTGAGTTAAAAATTTTTTCAAAAAATCACAAATCGTGTGATAAAAGGGTGAAAAAATTTTTTTCACACACAGCGAGACATGCCTTCGATGCGTTTTTTAACGCCGAATCCACTGGTTTTTTCGTTTTTTCGATATCTCATATATTTTCTGAAATAATTAAAAAAAAACAAAAAAAAAAACCCGAAAAAAAATGGTTTTACGAAAATCCTTATATTTAAGTGAATAAATTTTATTTTTTAGTCACTCTGGTTTCATTCTCTTCGTTTTTTGATGCAGAAAAAATTGCAAAAAAGGTTACAGTTCCAGCTGTAACGGTTCGAAAGATACAAGGCAGAGAACTTGTCTCTTTCTAAAGAGTTGCCAATTTGACGGTCTACAAGTTCTCGAGGCGAATCATTGTACTTTTTCTAATATCTCATTGCATTAATGTCTTTAATATTTGCTATATTCACAATATTCACAGAGCTTCGTTTGGAAGAAAAGTTTTCAAGGCACATGCGTGTCTCCCCTCCACTTCTCTCCCCTCCATTATCTTACTACTTTTGTTCATATCGCGCTATTCGTGCTCCGCGCTATCTGATCTTCATTTGATGATAGCCCTCTGTGGTGTCACAGCGTATTCTACCATTGTACCTGTTATAGAACTTGAAATATTTCTATTTAATTCCTATTTATTTTTGCTAAGCTTTTATTCAAAGCTCAGTTTGCAACGATTGCAAAATGCAGAACAGCTGCAAAAATCATCCCGATAGCTTTCGCTACGTTTGCGGTATTTTCATCCCACCAAAAATGAAACAAAACATTTCTCCTACAATGCGAGAAGGCTACGAAATATATTTTCAGATTAAGCCCGATAATGGAGAAAAAAGTTGGATACCCAACAGCTGCTGTAAAACTTGTGCAAATAAATTATGGTCAGTACAACGAGGAGACTTTGATCGACTTTTTAAATACACTTTTCCTACTTTTTGGAGAGAACCTCAGAACCATATCGATGATTGTTATTTTTGTTTAACAGAAGTAAAAGGCTACTCATCACAATGCAAGAACAGCACTGTTTACCCTAATGTTCCTTCCGTGACAAAAGCTGCTTATGACCATAACGATGCTTTACCAGGCAATTCTGTAAACCAAAATGCAGAAGAAATCAATGCTGATGAAAATCAAATCGTAAAATGTAAATCGACCGGCAACTTGCCGGAATTATTCGACCAGAAAGAATTAAATGATTTGATAAGGGACCTAAATTTATCGAAAAATCTAGCCGAAATCTTAGGCTCTAGGCTCAAAGAAAAAAATTTATTAAAAAAAGATGTAAAAATTACTTACCGAAATCGAGATAAAGATTTAAACATATTTTTTTCCAGTCAAGATACTCTCATCTATTGTACCGATGTAGATGGTCTTATTAAGAGCTTTGGTCATGAACACCAGCCAGAGAATTGGCGTTTATTCATTGATGCAAATAAACATAGTTTGAAAGTTGTTCTCTTGCATAATGGAAATGAATATCCATCAATACCCATTGCTCATGCCACCAATATGAAAGAGTGCTATGCTGTTATGCAATTATTACTTGAAAAAATAAGTTACAATTCATATCAATGGTCTATCTGTGGTGATTTTAAAGTAATAGGTATTCTTCTCGGATTGCAATCTGGCTACACAAAATTTTGTTGCTTTCTATGCACCTGGGACAGCAGAGCACGAGACCAACATTATAATGTTAAAGTTTGGCCAGCCAGAAAGACGTTAGAACCAGGAAAAATGAACGTTGCTCAAAAACCATTGGTTGATCGTCAAAAAATATTACTACCACCATTACATTTAAAGCTCGGCATCGTAAAAAACTTTATCAAAGCAATCGATAAAAATGGAGGTCATCGTTTCTTGAAAAGAAAATTCCCTAAGCTTAGTGAAGCTAAAATCAAGGAAGGAGTTTTTCAGGGACCCCAAATCCGACAACTAATGTTGGATTGTGATTTTGAAACAACCTTGACTGACCTTGAGAGAAAAACTTGGTTGTCAGTAAAAGCTGTCATAAACAATTTCTTGGGGAACACAAAATCTAGAAACTACAAACACCTGATAAACACTATGCTGCAGAACTTTAAGGAATTGAAAGTGAACATGTCACTAAAGATTCAAATTCTTCACTCGCACTTGGACTTCTTCCCAGAGAATTTAGGGGCAGTCAGTGATGAACACGGGGAACGGTTTCATCAAGACATCGCTGAAATCGAAAAGAGATACCAAGGTAAGTGGAGTGTGAACGCTTTAGCAGACTACTGCTGGAGGCTCATGACTGATGAACCAAATGCTCATCACCGTCGAGCATGCAAAAGAAAAAGCTTCTAGGGAGTAGTAGCAGCTTATAAATATATTTTTTAAATTATTTAATTATTATTATTATTGTTATTGCAAATATTAAAGATATTAATGCAATGAGGTATTAGAAAAAGTACAATGATTCGCCTCGAGAACTTGTAGACCGTCAAATTGGCAACTCTTTAGAAAGAGACAAGTTCTCTGCTTGTATCTTTCGAACCGTTACAGCTGGAACTGTAACCTTTTTTGCAATTTTTTCTGCATCAAAAAACGAAGAGAATGACACCAGAGTGACTAAAAAATAAAATTTATTCACTTAAATATAAGGATTTTCGTAAAACCATTTTTTTCGGGTTTTTTTTTTGTTTTTTTTAATTATTTCAAAAACTATATGAGATATCGAAAAAACGAAAAAACCAGTGGATTCGGCGTTAAAAAACGCATCGAAAGCATGTCTCGATTTGTGTGAAAAAAATTTTTTCACCCTTTTATCACACGATTTGTGATTTTTTGAAAAAATTTTTAACTCAAAAAATCTCAAAAACTTGACATGATGGAGAAAAACGGAAGTCAGATTTGGATTCAGCACAGAAAACTACCATGGAAATGATATGTCTGATCCCAACCCCACATAGGTCATATTTTGTTGACCAGTGATATCTATGACTTTATTGCATAAGCATTTTTTAGAAAAGTTACATTGCAGACCTTTGCGTATTTTTCTTTTTTTTTAATGAAATATGTTTTTGACACATTGCAATGATGTTTTTCAGAACTCTAACTAACATTAAAAAAATAACAGAGCTGTTAAAAAGTTTTCCACTTATGTACTTACAATTTGTCATCATTATATTCATCCTATTTGAGGGAAACATTGGGTTTAAACATAGATTTTAAATAATATATCAAGATTTAGTGAACGAAGTTCTGGGTACACAAATAATCACTAAGACTCTGTTTTGAAAATATTGAGGTTAACGTTGTCAGAAACCACGAGGGGTTTTTTTTTCAGATGGTTGGCAGCTTGGCAGTACATAAAAGATACTTGAGCGGTATTTTAGTGTAATATAGTAACCAAGCATACATATATAGCGTTGGTATCACTGACATTAAAAAAAGCAACGTTCAGTAGGGAATTAACCTGAAATTTAACATTAAAAACTGATCATTATAATATTATATATTTTTTAGTTAATATGAAATAATTTGAGATCCTTGGTAGTTTTCGCAAATGATAACCTAAATAATTAAATTTATCAACGAGTAAAAGTAAGTCAAAAGCTTTATTTATTGAATGTAATGAATGTTTATCTGTGTACTCTGGAAGGTACAATGATGTTCAAAGGACACATTGTATAAATTGTTGATTTTTTCTAAAATGCTTAATCAAAGGAGTTTTATCTTTCCAGTTTTAAACACAGGAAGGATTAGACTTCAATTCTATGTATATATCTTATTCAAGTAATTTTAAGCAGATCACCTATACAAGTTGGAAGTTTTTCTGACTCCCTGTGAGCACCTCTCCCTACACTGATCATGGGAAGACCTAATATTGAGAATAATCAACATCTGCATATTCAACTGTGGAGCCGATAATTTGGTCAACATTCGACCTTGTCCTTTCCCTTTTCAGGCGGTACTTTTTTTTTACAAATTGCTGGAGCAGGAAACAATCGAAAATTACCGACAGTCTCTTTGCATCTGTAATGAGTGCAGGTCTCCATAAGGAGTTGCCGAGGGAGGCGAGGCTGCTGGCTTTGTAAATTTAATGTGCGCCCGCCATTTTTGTCAATGTTGTTTGTCAATCGTAACGAGATTTACTCTCTTTGTACCTCGCTAATATTCAACAACGTTGTCGGCTCATGAAATCATCATGTGTAGCGGGGTATGCCAGATTTTCATACCAAAGCGTCGCAATCAGATTCGTTACAATTAATGCAGAGTTCGATATTTTGTTAACAATTTAACATTTAATTGCACAATAGAATGAATCAGACTTAATTAGTATTCGTAACAAACTGGGTGCAAAGAATTGCCACGACAGCTATATTGTTGTATACTTTATGATTCATTTATGACACTAATACTTGAGTTGAAGTTGAATTGATTTGATCTCATGTACAATACCTGATCGTGTGCTATGCTTGTTACTACAATTATTTAAAAGTGTCTATATTAAATTGTAAAGCAAACACATTCTAATTAAAGACAATTGTTAGTAATATTAAACAGTAATGTGTTATTTATTATTTTTTTTTTAATTGATGGTAACGGTAATGCGTTACAATTTCTTGGTGTGCAAAGTAACGCACGTTACTGAAGGTTACTTTATAATAATTTGTAATACGTTTATAGCATTGCATTAAATATATAAATGTTAAGAAAACCAATCAGATGCATCTGTTGAGCGATTGTTCAACAAAACTTGATTGATTCTATTGGACAAAAGACATCGCAGTATTTTAAATTATTTTATCTAAATATAAATATAATTTTCAGTTTTAAATCAAATATAACAAATTCTTAAGATTTTTGGGATCCTATTATACAAAAGGGGTTGTAATTACATAGTTGTATTATTTTTATCCGCCGCCTGTCCTTTCGAAACGAGAACAGAGATGCCAACTGATTTTAAGGATTTTTAAGGGAATTTCGAAAGAATTCAGAAGAGTTTCAAGATTTTCAAGACCTTCATGTAATTTAAAAAAGTATTTTTTAATATTTTAAGGGATTTTTAACGGTAATAAAAAATTCCAAATGATTTTAAAAGGTTTTTCAAGAATTAACGAATTTCCATGAATTTTCACAAGATTTTGAAGATATAAAAATTAAAGAACTCAAAGAGATTTTAAGTGATTTTAAGGGATCCTGAGGGATTCAAATAAATTCAAAATATTTTCATGATTTTTAAGTAATTTAAAAATATTTTTAAGCATTTCAAGGGATTCTAAAGTATATTAAATAATTTTAAAAGTTTTTGAAAGACTTCCAAAGAATTTAAGGACATTGAAAAGCTTTCATAAGGTTTTACAGAGATTTCAATGATACCAAAATTTCATAAATGATTTCAAGAGATTTCAAGTGACATTAAAGGAATGTTTAAGAAATTGAAAAAATTTTTTAACAATTTCCAGATGAAGTATTTCAAGGGATTTTAAATGATATTAAAGAATTTGAAAGGTTTTAAAAAGAACTCCAAAGAATTTAAGGATTTTCAAGAGTTTTCATAAGATTTTAAAGAACTTATTTCAATTATATCATTTTATAAAGGATTTCAAGAGATTTCAAGTGAATTTAAGAGATTTTTGCTGACTTAAAAAAATTCAATTAAACGCAATTTAAAATATTTTTAAGTTTCAAGATTTTCAACTAATTTAAAAATATAAAAAATATTTTTCAATTTTTTAATATCTGCTGAATCTATTGAAATCCTCTGAAATTTGTTAAAATCCCTTGAATTCTAATGTATAAAAAATTTAATTAAACTAGCATCGAAAACATTTAAAATCCCCTAAAACCATAAAAACTGTTTGAAATCTCTTAAAATTTGTTAATATGTATCTCTTAAAATTACTCCAAATTTTACAACAATCAGAATCCACTAAAATTCTTTAAAAAATCTCTAAAAATTGCATTAATTCCTTTAAAATTCCACGAAATATATTGGAATCTCCTAAAATTTTACGAAACCTTTTAGAAATCCTAAAATTATTTTGAATTTAATAAAAATTACTTGAAAATCGTCAAAATCCCTTAAACTTCTTAAAACTTTTGAATGACTTGATTTTGTAAGAAGGAAACCAAAATAATCGTGCATTCAGGTTGAAGTAAAAAAGTGATGTTACTTATATGTATACTTATATATATAAGAAAATTTCTTTGATTTTAATAAATGACGTCAAGTATTTTCTTTCACTTAAAGAAACTGTTCGTTTAAATGATTTGTTTGATTTAAAACAAAATTCTTTTGATTCAAAAAAATTAATAGCTTAAATGAAAGAAATAATTTCTTTAGAGTCATTAATTTGAAATAAACAAATTATTTTTTTGAAACAAAGAAACATTTTCTTATAATCCACATTATTGATGCGCCACGCGATTGCGCAGAAGAAGCCTTTCGGAAATGCATTCTTTTCGTGAACACGTGTTGTCAAATTTTTGTAAAAAACGCGTACGCGGCCGGATAGATAAAGTCTTGATAATCATTTAAATCGTAAAAACGTGTGATAAAGAAAGGTAAGAATTTACAATTTACAAGAAGTGTGAGAATTTACAATTTTTATGAAAATTTAAGGTAAACAGATTAAATTTATTCTGAATTTATTCAGAAATTATAATTTCTGTAAACAAAATTGTGTTTTCTGGGTTCGAAATAAAAAATCTAAAATCTGAATTCTGAATAATGGCTAGTGACATTTTTTTTTAACAAATAATATAATTTTCTTTAGCCAATTGAGATTCCATTACGCTTGTTTGGTACAGCACACGTATGGCGGTATGTCCGTTTTTGCATTTTTTGTTGAAGCGATGCGATGCGCGACTGCTGCTCGGTACTGCAGTCGCGCCATAATACGATTATAATACAACAGCACGCTTTTAATTCTCGGCATGCCTCCCCTTCGATTCATGTATAACTGCAGCGATACGTTTATATAGGTACTACCGCTCGCACTACAGGTGTCACCGATATGGCATGTTGCTTCTCTACTGAACCGACCCCGGCTAACTCGTGCCCAGCGCCATATAGTGCCATAACGAGCGTTCACCATTTGTATAACTGTACACGTGCAATACATCATATATACATACACGCACTCGTAGTTGCAATTATTCCATGTATGCGCGAACCCGTACTTGCGCGTAAGTGCTCTGTCTCATCCTTGGAATCACTGGATTTCAGATCCTAGCAATTCGTTAGATCGTAAATCTTATTCTATTACCTAAAGTGTCGAATAAGAGGAGTGTTGAATAAGAGGAGTGATTAAATTCCATCATGTCCTTTTAAGTCCACTTTTTCTTGATTCTACTTCTCCTTTTCTCGATTCTTATCCTATTCTTGATTTTGGGCTCGTTTTCGAAACATGACCCGTGTAGAAATTTTTATAGGGGTCTAATGGGGACCTCACTAGTTTTCCCTTGTTTTAAACGGGCCCTGATGGGTAAAACTAGTCGGGGCCCTAACTAGATCATAACGCTTTTGTCAGTTAGGCCCCGACTACTAGTTCTAGTAGGGGCCTAGTGGGAATCGCCCTTCCACGGCCCTATTAAAGAAAGGGCCCCGCTGTGGCCCTAATCAGGTCTCCGCGATATATATTTTTAATTATATACGTATATAGTTATGCATTTGGGACGATTTGAAGTAGAAATGCTCAAAATTTCTCCTCATATCGTCCCAAATACATCGCTAGAAATAAACATAAAAATATATTATTTTATATTCAACTTTATTTTAACCTATGCATATTTAAAAAATATATATATCCTATATACATATATACATATATCTACTTATTTATAAACATCTATTATTATAATTATATTGTTGTACTTTTATATTGTATTTTAATGTTTTCTTATACTATTACCAGCTATTACTTTAATTATCTTATATTATAAATACATTACTTGCCTTCCGAACTGTTAGACGAGCTTTTAAAAATTTCCTTTTGCAGCTTTTGCTGCAAGCAAAGCTTTTTACTCCGCAATCGTCCTTGCTCTTGCTTGTGCCTTTTCCTTTCCATAATAAATAATTTATTACGATTTCATAATCAACTATAATTTTCACGACACGACTGACACTGACACTTGTGCACTTTACCAAAGAGAGGTTATGTTGAGCGCCACCTAACAGCCGAATCTTATAATAATTATGAAAGTAAGGTTATTGGGGATTTTCTAGTCGGGGCCCCACTAGATACAGATAGAATTATCAAATTAAGAAATTTCCCACTAGCGCCAGACACGGCCCCGATTAGTTTTTTCTAGACTAGAACTTCTAGTACGGGCCACGCTAGAACCCTACTTTAAATAGAGAAAGAGAGGGAAATTTCTACACGGGGGACAGCAGCCCGCCCTTATTGAAAAACTCCTCAAGGAAATTTCGATTTTAGTCCACTTTTATGTCCACTTTTTATTGATTTTTTTCCTTTTCTCGATTTTGGGCTCCTTATGTAGAAATCGCCCCATTTATCTCCATGTGAATAAGGGCGGTGGTCAGATCCTAGCTAGAAGAACTAGAATAGTAAGTTCTGGTCAGGACACTTTGAGGCACTGTTAGGATTGTCCATTCCTTGTGACTAGAAAATCTATGCACGTCTAGTTAGGCTTCAATCTTATATTTTAACCAGGTTTGAGTTGGGCCCTGATTCGAATAGAAGAACCAAAAAGTTCTAGTTAGGAACTGTTCGGGTCTTAGCAAGAATGGCTCGTTTTACTGAAATATTTCCAATTCTGATCAAAACAAAAAAATCATAATATTTATGATATAGATATTGAAAAACACAGTTAAAAATAAAACTGTAAGAGTTTTTACGTCACGTAAACGGGATCCTAACAATAGTTAGGGCCTGCTCAGAAGTTCTAGCTAGAACCTGGCTCAATCAGCGTTACAGAATTAGTCAGGCCCTCTCCATTTTTCGCGACCAGCGCCCTATTAGAAACAGGGAAAACTAGCCAGGGCCCTACTAAACCCCGATCTGAATTTATACGTGGGGAATAAATTCCACTTTTTCTCGATTTTTCTCCTTTTCTCGATGTTTGGCTCGTTTTCGAATAAAAACAGCAGCCAGCCCTTATAGAAAAAATCCTCGAGGAAATCTTCGCTTTCTTCGGACGAGGAAAAAACACGAAGAAATCCGTAAGCCAGAGTAGAAATTTTTCTGTGGCCCCGATCGGGCCCAGATTGGGGAATCTGGCCCCGATCTGGTCCACATCGGGGGATTTCAGACCAGGGATGTAACACACGGCCCAACCAGGCCCAGACCTGGCCAAACCTGGCCCGATCGGGGCCGGATCGGACCGGGCGTTTCATCACCGATCTGGACCAGGTTTGAAAATTTCTACACGGGAGGATTTCAAATTCCTGGCGGATTTCCTCGTGTTTTTCTGATCCGAAAATAGCACGACCAATTTCTTGAGAATTTTATCAATATAGTGGACACGTAGAAGAGTGGATGTTAAAACTGAGGTATTAAAAGTTTAATTTAAGGATTTAATAGCTTTATTATATGCGATGTTAAAACTTTAATATCCAAGATATTAGATATTAAAAATATAAAATATAGAGGTATAATATCTCACGGCAAAATGATTAACCTGATAGTTATTTATAGATTAGGTCGTTTTCGGTTATTTGAGGACGTCAATTTATTACGTAACGCTTTTTAGGACAATTTTTAATCCATAACTCCATGACACCCCCCTCACCCCCTCCGCCCGTTGATTGTTGTGTACCTTTCATTAATTTGTTTTTCTTCGCTCTAAATACAATTATTTTTTTCCCTCTACTACGAAAACTAATCCCAGGTAATTTTTGGCTAATATGACGAAGAAGAATTTCAAATTTCAATCGTTTTTGGTAGGAAATCAGGGGATTTCAACAGTTTTAATGAATTTAAAAAAGTTCGAGGGATTACAGAAGTTTTCAAGCAGGTTTATTGTCTTTTGAAAGACTTCAAGGAATCCCAAAATATTAAAAAGATTTGAAGGGGTTTCAAATATTTTCACGAAATATAAGAGATTTTATATGATGTCAAAGGATTTTAAATATTTTAGAAAATTTTGAAAAATTCAAAGTTTACAAGACCTTTAAAGAATCTAAATGAACTTAAATAATTGTAAAATATTTTCAAGATTTCAGTGTGTTTTAAAAGATTTTAAAGAATTTGCAAGAGATTAAATAAATTTCAAAGTATTTGAAAGAATTTTTTGTAATTTTTAAAGATTTCAAGACATTTCTCGGTTTTAAATATTTTAAGGAATTGCAAACGATTTAAAAAATTTGAAAGATGTTAAACGATTTCAAATAATTTAACAATATATAAAAGACCTTATAGAATCTCTAAGAACTTCCACAGATTTTAAGAGATTTAAAAAAATTCAAGGCATTTTAATAGATTTAAAAGGATTTTAATCATATCGGTGTATTTTGAAAATTCCAAAGAATTTTCAAGAGATTAAAAACTATGAAATTATTTAAAAAGATTTCAAGAAAATAAAAGAATTATGTATTGTGTTCAAAACTTTTAAGGTATTTCTTCTTTTTTGATGGATTAAAAAGATTTCCAGAAATTTCAGGATATTTAAAGGTCCTAATAGGGAAAACTAGCTAGGTCTCCAGCAAGATCGTAATACTTTGTAAGTATGCGTCCCACTAGACTGTCTAGTAGGGGCCTAGACAGGATCGCTCTTTCTCAGTCCTACCAAGGAACGGCCTTGCTTTGGTCCTAGCCAGGTTCCAACTAGATGTACAAATAATTATCACAGGCACACACAAAAAAAAGTGGTCTGTACCAAGAACGGGACCTATATATTCTTATGTATTTTGACTCGCTGATTCCAAATCCAGAGTCCGATTGGCTCTAGCACGTCAAGCTTAAGGGCATTTGAAGGTCAAATCGGCAAAAAAATCGATTGAATGAAGGTGACTAGCATTTCTATGGTTTTGAGGGCCGCTGAATCCGAATCTGGAATCAGTTTGATTCCATAATATCTGCATCAAGGTCAATTCAAGGTCAAATTTGTATAATGTGAAAAAAGTTAATTTTTGACTGCAGATTCTAAAAGAACGGAAAATTTTACGTTTAGATATGATATCCGCTATTTATGAAAATAGAAATCTTGTTCCACGAAGACACACTTTTGTATTTTTGCAATCATCATACGAACTCTCAGGCTACTAACATAAATTAACCTTGAAGTGACCTTGATCTTCATCATCAAAAAAATAGAGGATATCATATCTGAACGTAAAATTTTCCGTTCTTTCAGAATCTGTAGTCAAAAATTCACTTTTTTTTCACATTATAGAAATTTGACCTTGAATTGACCTTGATTCAGATATGATGGAATCAAACTGATTCCAGATTCGGATTCAGCGGCCCTCAAAACCATAGAAATGCTAGTCAGCTTCTTTAAATCGATTTTTTTGCCGATTTGACCTTCAAATGCCCTTAAACTTAACGTGCTGGAGCCAATCGGACCCCGGATTCGGAATCAGCGCGTCAAAATACATAAGAATATATAGTTCTCGTTCTTGGTACAGACCACTGTTTTTTTGTGTGCCTGTCTTGACCTTGAAATGTCCTTGAGGATCATCTTCAGAAAAATAGCGGATATCATATTTGAACGTAAAATTTTCCGTTCTTTCAGAATCTGCAGTCAAAAATTCACTTTTTTCACATTATGTAAATTTGACCTTAAATTGACCTTGATGCAGACATGATGGAATAAAACTGATTCCAGATTCAGATTTAGCGACTCTCAAAACCATAGAAATGCTAGTCACCTTCATTAAATCGATTTTTTGCCGATTTTACCTTTAAATGCCCTTAAACTTGACGTGCTGGAGCCAATCGGACCCCGGATTTGGAATCAGCGAGTCAAAATACATAAGAATATATTGGTCCCGTTTTTGGTACAGACCACTTTTTTTTGTGTGCCTATGATTATCAACTTACATGTATTGTCATGCATGTGACGATTTCAACCCATGTAGGAATTTCGTAAGAGTTCTAGCAGAGTTTTCGTTAGTTTTCGCCTTTTCTAGTCGGGCCCTAGTTGGGAAAACTAGTAAGGACCCCTGCAAGATCGCAACGCCTTCTTCAGTGTGGACTCCACTAAACTTTTTAGTACATAGATGTCTAATAGGGATCGCCCTTCCTCAGCCCTACCAAAGAAAGCACCTAATAGGGCCCTAATTAGTTTTTCCTAGACTAGAACTACTATTCTGCGCCATTTTAAGAACCTACTTCAAGTAAGAGAAGATAGGGGAATTTCTACAAGGGTTTAAATGTGATTTTGTGACAATAAATAGATTAATATTATTTTGCGAGTGTTCATTTATTTTTGGCCTCTATACGTTTAACATATTCGAAGATTAACTATGGGACAGTGATCTTAGATATTAAACCATACAATCTGAATGTCAAACCGTATAATTTGGATGTTAATTATTAAAATCCTGGATAATGAAACTAAAAATCTAGATTACACGGCTTTTAATACCCTATTGAAAAAAATGACGTCACAAAAAGACGTCTTTAAATGACGTCTTCAAATGACGTCATTT